>PVIR01007757.1:0-59104 GCA_004026965.1 Petromus typicus | reverse complement strand
AGAGATGGCTTTAGTGGGAAATTGGTTTGCCAGCTGTACTCAGATATGTTGCTCATTGGGAGTGAATAATCTAATACATTAATGATTCTAAATCTGCAGCCCGTTACTATAGCTCTCACTATTTAGGTGTGGAGAGTTATGGACTATCTATGAAGCTACTTCCACTTGGATGATTGTCAAATAGTTAGTTCTTGATTAATATGGAGGTTCTACCTAACTGTCTTGCTCTGCCCTTTGCCCCATGCTGGTCCTTGTTGTAGGGTGATGATGAACCAGAAATCCCCATAGATGGAACAGAATTATCCCACTACCGTCAGCGTGCCCTCCTGCAATCACAGCCAGTTCGCCGGACACCTCTTCTCCACAATTTCCTGCACATGCTGTCCTCCCGCTCCTCTGGCATCCAGGTGGGAGAGCAAAGCACAGTGCAAGATTCTGCTACCCCCTCACCCCCACCGCCTCCCCCTCAGCCCACCATGGAGCGCCCCAGGACTTCCGCTTACATCAGGCTCCGACAGCGGGTCAGTTACCCCACTACAGTTGAGTGCTGCCAGCACCCTGGGATCCTGTGCCTTTGCAGCCGCTGCTCTGGCACTCGAGTTCCTTCCCTCTTGCCACACCAGGACAGTGTGCCCCCTGCTTCTGCCAGAGCTACTACCCCTTCCTTTTCTTTTGTACAGACCGAGCCCTTCCATCCCCCGGAGCAGGCCTCATCAACGCAGCAGGACCAGGGCCTTCTGAACCGGCCGTCTGCCTTCAGTACAGTACAGAGCAGCACTGCCGGCAACACGCTCCGTAACCTCAGTCTGGGGCCCACGCGTCGCTCTTTGGGGGGCCCTCTGTCCAGTCATCCTTCTAGGTACCACCGAGAAATAGCTCCTGGGCTGACAGGATCAGAGTGGACTCGGACAGTCCTTAGTCTGAACTCACGCTCCGAGGCGGAGTCCATGCCTCCGCCCAGGACCAGTGCCTCCTCAGTGAGTTTGCTGTCAGTGCTGCGACAGCAGGAAGGTGGCTCTCAGGCATCTGTATACACATCGGCCACAGAAGGGAGGGGCTTTCCAGCATCGGGGTTGGCCGGTGAGTCCGATGGAGGGAATGGTTCCAACCAGAACAACTCGGGCAGCATTCGCCATGAGCTTCAGTGTGATCTGCGTCGCTTCTTTCTGGAATATGATCGGCTGCAAGAGCTGGACCAGAGCCTGAGTGGGGAAGCTCCTCAGACTCAACAGGCCCAGGAAATGCTCAACAATAACGTTGAGTCTGAGAGGCCAGGCCCTTCCCACCAGCCCACCCCACACAGCAGTGAAAACAACTCCAGCCTGTCCCGCGGTCACCTGAATCGCTGCCGCGCTTGCCACAATCTCCTGACCTTCAATAATGATACTCTCCGCTGGGAAAGAACCACACCCAGCTACCCATCTGGTGAGGCTAGCTCTTCCTGGCAGGTCCCTAGCACTTTTGAGGGCATGTCATCCAGTGGCAACCAGTTGCCACCTCTTGAACGCACTGAGGGCCAGACGCCCAGCTCCAGCAGGCTGGAGTTGAGTAACTCGGCTAGTCCACAGGAGGAAAGGACTGTGGGGGTGGCCTTTAACCAGGAGACAGGCCACTGGGAACGAATTTACACCCAGTCCAGCAGACCTGGAACTGTAGCTCAGGAGGCTTTACCTCAGGATATGCCAGAGGAGAGCTCCGAGGAGGATTCCCTCAGGAGGTAAGCAGTTGCTGTCCTGCCTTCTACATTCCTGTCTTTTCTCCTACATCTCTTCCCTTAGCTCTGTAGATTTGTGGCTCTTTTGGAAATATCTTGGGTTCATGCATCTTGTTCTGATCTTTCCCATTGTACTATCTTGGAAAATTTTGCTCTGGTGGCAAAGCTAGGATCAGGACTGGTGGTATGAGTCAGTTGGCTGTGCTGACTCTGTTTCTAGCTAAGCTGAAGGGTCTGGTTTTAACCTTGAAAGGAGGGCAGAGGTGAGGTTAAAGAGGCATCAGGAAGATGAACCTTGAATTTCTGTGCCCTCCTTTTCAACCTTCTTGAAGGTTTGTTTGTGCAGTTCAGGTGTTGTGAGATATGAAAGTGTCCTAGAGTACCTAGGAATTAGTAAAAGAAAATCCTTTGGTTCAGACTTGCATATTGAATGGGCTCTTCTTTGGTTGCATTGCTTTGGACAACTGTTGGCCTCCTCAATCTTACTATTTGCAGTAAAGAACATGTGTACATTGTGCGTGTGTGTGTGTGTGTGTGTGTGTGTGTGTGAGAGAGAGAATGTATATGTACCTCAAAATTTAAATTTTTTTGCAGATACATGAGTTTTTGTTTGTTTGTTTGTTTATATTTTTGGGTGCTAGGAATTGAACCTAGTAGTGCCTTGTGCATGCCAAACACGTGTTCTGCTATTGAGCAATACCCTCAGCGCTGAGATTTTTCGAATGGGCCTTCTAGATGGACATTCATCTTGGGGTGGGGAAACAGAAGACTTGATGGAAGGCCTCTGTATCCACAGATTGGCATACCGTCCAACTACTTTGTGAAAGAAACTGTGTGGGCATAGTTAGTCGCCCACCACATGTTCCCTGTATGGCTATGTGCACATCTAACTTGATTTATTAATTCTGTAATTCTGTTAAGGTCAAATCTAGCATAATCACCAGCTCCCAGAATATGCCTGTTGGACCCAGACAACATATTATATTTGTTGAAGCTACTGAAATTCTTCTGATATAACAATGATGGCAAGATAGATTGTACATATAATATACTTGTTATTTTGAGAGGGTACTTTAGACAGTCACTCAGCCAATATGTATGAGTTGAATGGCTGTAATTGTTCCAGCACTGTGCCCATTGGAGTCTACAGTTTTGTTGTGGACACAAAACTTACTTACATAAAATATGTAGAAAGTGCTTCCTTGTTTTGAAGTTAAATGTAGTCTAAGCAAACAAACAAAAGCCAACAAAATATAGTTTAATTTCAGAAAAGGGGAAGTACCATCAATCAAAGTTTTACAAAATCTAGTTGAAACATGGACAAGATTTGAAGAGGAAAGATACTCTCTTTTGGGGGCACAGGACATAGTAGAGAAGGAAAGTGTAGTATATCCATAATAGTAAGCAACAACTATGGCCCAAATAGGGGACAGTGAGAAACTTGGCTGGCAGTGAAAAATAAGCACAGTGATGGAGGTCACACTACCCTATTGAGGGTAGTCTTGGATAAGCAGCTCTCTGCATTCGTGGGTTTAGAATATTTTTTCCTACATGGTATCCCATACTGAGAAACTGGGGCTTGAGCTTCTTATTGTGGAGAGAGCAGTGAGGCATTAGGTTTATTAAAGACAGCCTTCAGAGGACTGTCTTTATTTATACTCTAAATTTCCTGGCAGACCCTGCCTGGTAGTCCAGGAGAGCTTCTGTTCAGCATTTATCTGTCCTGTTCCGACAGTACCTCTTCATGTATTCTGATCGATCCGTGAGTTAAAAATAAACTCAGGCTTGAAATCTGGGCACTCTGGAGACTGAGCCAGGAGAATCACACATCTGAGCCCAGCCTGGGCATTTTAGCAATTTAGTGAGGCCTTTTGTCAAATATAAAATACGTTAGGGCCGGGGAGTTAGCTCAGTGGTTCTGGCGCCTGTCTTGCAAGCGCAAGGGCCCGGGTTCGATTCCCCAGTAACCACATAACAATACTGGGTGTGGAGACTCACACCCAGCAGCAACCAGTACCACATACCACAGTGCGGGGCGTGGTGGCTCACGCCTGTAATCCCAGCATTCGGGAGGCAGAGGCAGGAGGATTGTGATGTGAGTTTGAGGCTGAGCTCAGGGCCAGCCTGAACCACAAAGCGAGACCCTGTCTCAAAAAACCTAAAAAAAAAAAAAAAAAAAAAAAAAAAAAAAAAAAAAAAAAAAAAAAAAAAAATATATATATATATATATATATATATATATATATATATATATATATATATATATATATTTATAAATAAAACGTTATAGAGCCAGAAATGGTAGACACACCTGTAATCCCAGAAGTTGGGTGGCAGAAAGATGTTGACCTTTAAGGTTAGCCTGGGTCCACTGTTGAGACTTTGTTTCAAAAACCCCAAAATTAACAAAAATAAAACCTTAGAAACTGTTAAGAAGTTACCAAACCTTCTTAATATTTTTCTGGTGATGAAAACTAATTTGTCAGGCTGAGGATTTAGTTTGGGGATGCCACCACCTGCCTTGGAAGCGCAAGGTTGTGAGTTTGATATCTTGTACCCCAAACAGACTTACTTCATTGCACTTTAAGTAATTTAAAGTTTTAAGCATTTGAAGATAAATAGTGTTGAAAATGAAATCTCTTGCCATTTTGGAATGAACAATTGAATATGTTTCTTTGGCTTTTTACTTTTGAGATACACAATATAGTTCTCATTGTAAAATAGTATGTGAGTATAATAGTAGGTACATTTTAGAGTCTTTAAATGAGCGAGGAGATGGTGTATAGTAGGTGCTGACAGATGACCCAGAAATTTGGTATTTTGTAAAACTTTCTAAGTGTACACATGTTAGAGAAGGGCCTATGCCTCAGTTGGCTGCATTCCTGTTTAAGCCACTCATTCCCTCAGGTCTGATCAGTAGGATCTGGGGCTTATCAACTCTTTGACAGAGAAATCAGGCCTTGCTCCTACTTGTCCAGCAGGTGTCACTGTTGGGCTGCTGCTGCTGCAGCTGTTGAGGCAAGGTTAAGATGGGAGGGGAGAAAAGGTGTCTTTCCTGTTTGTGTGGGAGGTTGGAGCTTATAACAAAGCCTGTTTCTGTAGGTGACTGTTGTTTCTAGTGAGTGAAGTTCACAAAAGGTGATTGTACTTGAAGAGAGAGGGTTTTGTATCTTTGGTCATGTAGTGGGAGATATGGTAAGGAGGTGTTTTGATCCTTTGTGCTGCAGAGATAATTACTAAGAGTGTGCGAATACAGTCTTAATAAGCACACAATGTGTATTTCAGTATAGCTTTCTGCTGCTTATTAGTAATAACCAGTGCAAAGCTGGTCTTCTGTGGCCTACGGGCCAGGCAGAGTGAGGTTTCTGTGTAGCTTGACTGCATCGTACGTGGATGGCAGGCCCTTTGCTTCACTACTGAAAGTTGGTGTGTGGGGGGGTTGGTCTGGAAATTTAGGATTCATAAGGAAAATATTAGGGCATTGTCACTTCTTAGAGTCGGAGTCTCTTGGCCTTTAAAGGTTTATTAGGAAAGGGCCAGGGATTTAGCTCAGTGGTTCCGGCGCCTGTCTTGCAAGCACAAGGGCCCCGGTTCGATCCCCGGTAACCACATACGATACTGGGCGTGGAGACTCATGCCCAGCAGCAATCAGTACCACATACCACGGTGCCAGTGTGGTGGCTCATGCCTGTAATCCCAGCACTCGGGAGGCAGAGGCAGGAGGATTGCTGTGATGTGAGTTTGAGGCTGAGCTCTGGGCCAGCCTAAACTACAAAGCGAGACCCTGTCTCACAAAAAAAAAAAAAAAAAAAGGTTTATTAGGAAAAAGGAAATTTTGAAATGGCATCTTAAAACCGTGACAGTGCCTGCTTGTCATTTCAGCATTTGAGAGGGTGAGGTGGGGGATGAGGCCAGCTTGGGGTACCTAGTGAATTCAGGGCCTTTGGGCACTACTTACTAGACCCGGTCTCAAAGCAAACAATGAAAACCCAGCCCAGCGTGGTGGCTCACGCCTATTATCCCAGCAGAAGTAGGAGGATTGTTGTGAGTTTGAGGCTTACCTGGGTTCATAACGAGCTCAGGGTTAGCCTGAACTACAAAAGTAAGACCTTGTCTCAAAAAATAAAAAAAATAAAATAACCCAACAAAAAACCCTAGAGAAACTCAGAGCTTATTTAGTCTAGTCTGTCTGTCTCTCCCATTTCCCCAGTACTAGGATGGAGTCCAGGGCTGCATGTATGTCAAGCAAGTGCTCTCTCACATTCTCATCCCTTGTTTAATTAATTTCATTTTGAGAGTTTTACTGAGTTGCCCAGGCTAGCCTAGAACTGACTATCCTTCATCTTCATCCTTTAGAGTTGGCCGGAGTTGACATAGTCATAACACAGAGACTACCATAGAAATGGGGAATATGCGTAGTCCTCGGCCCGTTACTGGGTATTTATTACAGGCTTGATTTGTGTGTTTTTTAAAGGCAGTCGAGTACTTAAAAATTGTTTTTGTTAAAAACTATGACTCTTAGGCCTAGGAATTCCCAATAGATAAATAAAAGTAAAACAAAGCTTTATTTCTGTTCTGTAAAACTTGAGTCAGTGCCTTTTTAGTTCTCCATCCAGACTTTTTAGTCATTTAAGGAGTGTCTGTTAGCCCTAAATTTACCTGTCCTTGAGACTGGAGGACACCCGGGGATGAGGTTACAGGGACATTGGGCTGTGTCCCGAAGTCTCCAGGTCATCACCTAAATCTGTGATCACCTGAGTTTAGGAAAAGCAGAGCTTGATATGACTACAACTACCCTAAAGACCATCATTTGTGGAAATTGAATTACCTTTGAAGCCATGAAGATTGAAGTCAGAACTGAGGTAATAATGAACTGGACCTCAGCCTACCAATTAGTTCTTAAAAGCTGGCCTCCTGTCATTGTGGGCGATGGCCACATCACACCTGCTTAAACTAGAATCCTTTTTTACTTGTATTTATTTTGTTGTTGTCCTTAAAAGCTGACTTGATCTTGATCAGGTCCTTAAGCTAAAGCCACTTACTATTTTCTCTTATTAAAGCATTTTGCCTACTTATTTGTGCTTTAACTTTAATCTCTTATTATCACTAAAAGCAGAGACCCATGATAAGCAGTGACAGGATTATAGGAGTGTACCGCCATGCCCAGCCCAAGTCTGTTTCAGAAAATTTAGGTACAGAGAGAAGGGGTGGCCTTGTAGAGGTACAGTAGTTGTAGCAAAGGTGAGATTTGAACCCTTGGATCCTGAAGAGGGCACTCTTTCCTCCACTTTATTTGAAATTTGTGCTTTCATATTGTACATTTCTCCATCAAAATCCCTGGGGCATTTACATGAAAGGGATCTTCAGTGAATTCTCTTGGTAAGGAATTAGAGATCTGATTGATAATTTATAATTATTATTTCTGAGTAGAAATGTAACCAATGTGATGTTTCTAGGAGAAACACTATTTTAGCTACTTGTTCTTGGTTCTATATCCTTGAGTCTTATAAAGTGATCCCAGATAGGTCAGTAGAAGATCAAAATTGGTTTAAATCTCTTTCAGCTAATTGGTTTGTGCATTCCTTCTCTTGATGCATAACAAAGCATCAGCGGTAGAGTGTTTAGTAAGTTTTGACTGTGTTCTGATAACTCATGCTTTATTTCTTCCTGATGATAGATGACTGGAAAAGCATGTTGGAAGCATAGCATTAAAGTGTGACCTGCGGCATCCAAGGAGTCACTGACTCTTTCAGAATAAGAAAAGCCTTAAACATTTGTGTAAAAGAGCTGTGGAGTGAAGGAATGAATGAATGACTCAGTGGATGAATCAGTCATTCCTTTTGCAGGCATATATCCCTCATCTCAGAAAGTGTGTTACTGAAACTGAGGAAGAGTGAGCCGAAAAACATGTTAGCAAACAGTGTTTGTTTGGAAATGCAAATACTTCTATTTTGTGCCCTCAAAATAATGCAGGGGATGGAGATGTAGCTCAGCAGTATCATGCCTGCTTCACAAGTGCAAGGTCCTGAATTTTTGTGTTTTTTTAGTAGAAGAGATTTTTTATTATACAGGTGCTTCATAGAGAACCAAACTCCATCTGTATTCTCTCAACCCACAGGAATCGGGGCGTGGGGTGGGATAAAGGGGTTGATCAGCAGATTAGTCACCAGCACCGCTGTCACCATTGCCAGAAAGGTCGAGGGCAACATCAGGTTCTGGAGTTTGGTCCCCAGTATCAAAGAAAAACCTAATGCAGTTTTACAGTATTTACAGATAAAATAAAATAAAATAAAAATCACACATTTCAGAAACACGCAGTGATAGAAGATGTCCTTTGCAGAGCCACTGCTCAGAAATAATTACTGAAAGCAATTTCTGTGTGTTAATTGTAGAATTTTTTCTGTGCAAATGAAAACATTTCTTGAGCTGTGAAGATGAGATCTACCGAAATTAACTGTTCTTCATTTTTTAAATTATGTATTATGGGCATTTTTTGTGTGTCTGATTTATCTAGTAGTGTTTATATACAAATAGAAGTACACATTAATGGTGTCATATTGAGTGTACATGATTAATCAGCCCCGTCCACAGGGATCGGGTGATTTCTGTCTTTGTCTCACAGTGTTACATCATCTTTGCATATGTATGCAGTGTCTCTAGTGGATGAATTTCTAGAAGTGGAATTTCTAGGGCCGAAGAATGTGAATGTTAACAGTAAATGAAAATAGAGTATGAGTTATTACTAATTTAAGAGTAAAATATTTATTTATTGCTTTATTTTACAGAGCATAATTTCATTAATTGATAATAGACTTCTAATTTTTTTGTGGGAGATAGGTTATAAGTTTCTCAGTGGTAAATGCTCCCACCATTGGATTTCCAGGAACCTTCTCCTCAAGATTGAGAAAAACTTCTTTTATTGATTCTGTATGTTTGCCAGCTGAAGGTGTTACTGTACACTACTTTACTACCATGCTTGGTAGGAGGAAAATAGCTGTTTTCAGTCTTTGATACTTACCTCTTCTGTGTCTTGTTAAACGTCTGGGAAAATGGAGGTAATTCTTTGCTGTTATAAGGGAGTGAATGACATTTTAGTTGTTTTACTTGTTATTCATGTGGTTAGAGGACCAGTTTCTTTTTTTTGTTTGTTTGTTTTGAGACAGAGTCTTGCTTTGTAGTTCAGGCTGGTTCTGAACTCAGCCTTAAACTCACAGTAATCCTCCTGCCTCTGCCTCTCGAGTACTAGGATTACAGGCATGAGCTACCACCCCTGGCACTGTGATATGTGGTTACTGGGGATCAAACTAGGGACCTTGCACTTGCCAGGCAGATGCCAGAACTACTGAGCTAAATCCCCGGCCCTGGACCAGTTTCTGTATACAGGCACAAGGATCAACTGAAAGAGAGAAAGAGAAGGTATCATTGCTACTAGCGCTCCCGTCTTTAAAGTTATTGTTTTTTTAAAAAATGCTTATAAACTTTGAGGCAGGGTCATGATAAATCATTAAGTTGCCCAAGCTGGGCTCTAATGTCTGATTGTTCGGCCTCAGCCTCCCAGAATGCTGGGATTACAGACATGAGCCAGCATACCTGGCCCCTTGCTATTAGTCTTTTTTGTCTTTGCTGCTTTCTCCTTCACCTAAGTCACTCTGTATTTCTGTTTCTGCTTTAGTGCTGGGAGTTGAACCCAGGACTTTGCATATATGCTAGGCAGATACTGTAGTGTACCATACTACGTTTTGACCTCCAATCACTGTTTTGAGGTTGTTTAATTCTGAATTTTTGTGGTCTTCTCTCTCTTTTCTGTAGCAGTTTGAAAACTTTTTCTGTAAAAAGACAAGATAATTTTTTTTTTTTCTTTTTTGAGACAGGGTCTCGCTTTGTAGTTTAGGCTGGCCCTGAGCTCAGCCTCAATCTCACATCACAGCAATCCTCCTGCCTCTGCCTCCCGAGTGCTGGGATTACAGACGTGAGCCACCACGTCCGGCACTGTGGTATGTGATACTGGTTGCTGCTGGGCGTGAGTCTCCACACCCAGTATTATATGTGGTTACCGGGATTGAATCCTGGTCCTTGCGCTTGCAAGACAGGCCGGAACCACTGAGCTAAATCCCCGGCCCAAGATAAATATTTACAAGGTGAGTATTTTAAGCTTTGTAGGTAATATAGTTTTTCTTCTAACTACTCAAGTTTGCTTTTGTAGCACAAAAGTACCCATAGATAATATTGTAAATGAATCAGTGGCCTTGTCCTCCAAAAAACTTTGGGTATCAAAGGAAGTTTGATTTTATATAATTTTTACATTGTGAAAAAATTTTTTTTGATGCTTTTCAACTGTCAAAAAGTATAAAAACCAATTGTAGCTTGTGAGCAGTACAAAAGCAAGCAGTGGGCCAGAGCTGGCCCTCAGACTGTATTTGGCTGACCCCTGCCAGTCACTGTAGTTGACTGTCCCCTGTCCATTTGGAGAAGTCAGGTGCCAGAGTAATATGAGGCTTTGTGACAGTCAGAGCCCAGAAGAGGTTGGTCTGTGCCTCCTGCCCTTGACCCTGTTCTCTGTCTCTGAACTGTGGGCTACATGCACAAGTATTGACACTTGTGAAATTTCCAATGATCACCAGGGATAAAAGCACAGAAAGAATCCCTTGTTTCCTATAAGATCTGCCCCAGAACAAGGTGCCCGGGCCTCCCATAAGCCTTGGCAGTTGTTTGCGCAGCCTGCCCTGGTTTAGAGAGTAAGAGCCTTCAGGCAGTGTGCCTGACAGGCAGCCCTTCCCTCAGTACTGGTAAGATTTTGAGCCAGTTACCTTTGTTATCCCCCTTGGGTGAATAAATTGGTAAATGCACAGTGGAACATGAAAAGATGCAATTGCCAGGGGAGGGGGTAGACTACAGTGCCATCTATGTGTGTGCGGAAGTCCTGGAGAGCACTTTCCAGGCATTTATCCTTCTCCCTTCTGATCCTCTTCTCTCCTGGGGTGGTTCAGAGCAGCACTCCAAGGAGTGTGCTGGGGGTTGTTTCAAGGCAGTAACTCCAAGTGTAGAGGATTCTGTTGGTGTAATGTATTTTGGTCCTAGCCCATTTAGGCTGTGTAGTAGCTTAGTCCCCTCCTTCCTGGATTTCTGATATATTTGTGGAGTTGGCACAAGGTCCAGCACATGTCCTCTTGCTTATGAATATTTCTGAAAAAAATTTATATGAACAGGCTTCACTTTAGTGGGTGGGCCTTTTAACTTAGAGATTGCCAAATAGTCTTCAGGTGTGTTTGGCTCCTCTGTTGCTAAATATTTTGATTTTCCCACATAAATTTAGACCTCTAGATTTTATTGGGAAGAAAAATCAGGAAGCTTAACACCAGGTTGCATTTGCACATGACAGTCAGCAGGAGTTGAGTAGTTCTGCTATTTTAGTTAGGCACAAATTTTCTTTCTTTTTTCTTTCTTCTTCTCTCACTCTCTTTTTTTTTTTGACTGTTCTTTTATTCCTTTTAAAATAATTTTTAAAATTATTTATGTTGCAGGGATTCAGCTTAGGGTCTCGTGGATGCTAGTGATTGTCTTTTCGTAGATCTGTGTCCCCTGTGTTTTTTAAATTTGAGAGAGGGTCTTGCTGTATACCTAGCTTAGTCTTAAACTTGTGTTCCTCCTCTCTCAATTTTCCACATAACCAGGATTTCAGGCATGTACCACCTTGCCCAGCAAGACATGGACTTTCTTGATACATGTGTCTGCATTAGGGTGACATAATGTTTCCTACTTAAATTCCATTTTGTGTATATGACCATTACAGTAGGACAAGCAATATGTATTGATGGGAAGCTAGACTGGTGTTACGTGGCTGTAATCTTAGGAGGAGCTCTAGAGGCTAAGGCAGGAGGATTCCAAGTTCACGGCAATCCTGAGTAATTTAGTGGGACCCTGTTTTAAAATAATCTAAGCTGGGCAAGGTAGTGCATGCTTAAAATCCATGCACTGGGAGACTGAGGCAGGAAGAGATGGCATCAAACCTTTCTATGCATTTTTTTGGCTGAGACCCTGTTTCAAAATAAATTTTTTTTTTAAAAAAAAGGGCTGAAAATGTAATTCAATGTGAAGGCCTTGGATTGGCTCTATAGTACCACACACACACAAAAAGTCAGGTGTAGTGTCATATACGAATAATTCTAGCACTTAGGATGAGGCAGGAGGATTTCTGGAAGTTCAAGGCCAGTTTTGATTGCACAGCAAGCCCCTGTCTTTTAAGGAATGGGGAAAGGGGGTGTGGACTAGTATTTCTTAAGTGCCTTATTACATGGCTCCACCAGGAGAAGGCACTGGACATTGTGGTGCCCTGGCTTCCACTCAACCTGTGGTGCCTAATTTATCCACTCTGGCTGTAGGCTGGCAGGCTGATAGCCTCCACACCTGATAAGATGCCTGAATTTTTAGTAGCAATATTTTACAAACTCCTTTTTCCAAAGGTGGAGAGAGTGTTCCAAGCAAATTTGCTAGGCTAGCTCTTGTTAGCGAGCAGATCTTGTTATATCAGTGTATGCAGTATACACAGTCTTCTCTTGGTATGTAATAGGACTACTGAAGCCCTTCCTCCCTCTGTGAGTGGAGCACCTTGGACAGAGGGTAGGATGTAGTTAAAGGCTGCAGGACTTGAGGATCACCTGCCAGGAAATTAACATCAAATTGGAGCAGAAGTAGAAATTGTAAGAAAAAAAGAATCATTATGACCTTGTCAAAGAGAATTGCAGCTTGTTGAATGGTGCCCTTTTCCTTTTCTGCACTAGAGGATGTGAATGTGAAGCTTTTAGCCTCCTCTATTTTCTCCCTGCCCTATACCTGTTCACATCAGTTCCCTGCCTCTTCTGTTTCTTCCTGCTTTTTCCCACGTGTCACTTCACTCAACAAGATGAATTTTACCCATTTCTTTCTTTGCTCTGGTGGCAAATATAACCTTTTTCTCTTTTTTCCTCATGTGACATAAGTTTACCTGCTGCAATTTTTCTAGTAATGTTGTGCAGTATTGTTAATTGCATGCACATTGTGTAACAGAATTTGAGAAACCTTTCTTCTTGCATGATTGAAACTGTATTCAATGAAGATGTGAGCCTCTGGCAACTGTCATTCTACCTGTGCTTCAGTGAGTTTGGTTACTTCCATAGTTTACTTTTGTTTTGTTTTAATAGTACTAAAAATCCAACCCAGGACCTTGCACATGCTGAAAGTGAAATCATGTAGTATTGTCATTTTGGATGGCTTTTGTGAGTTGGTATAATATGTTCAAGATTCATCCATGTTGTGTGTTTCAGAATGTCCTTCTTAGGGCTAGGGATTTAACTAAAGAGGTGCTGTGCCTACCTTGCAAGCACAAGGGCCTGAGTTTAATCCCTGATACCACAAAAAAAAAAGTGTCCTTAATTTCTCTTTTCTTCTTTCTCTCTCTCTCTCTCTTTTTTTTGAGACAGGGTCTCACTTTGTGGTTCAGGCTGGCCCTGAGCTCAGCCTCAAACTCCCATCACAGCAATCCTCCTGCCTCTGCCTCCCAAGTGCTGGGATTACAGGTATGAGCCACCACGCCCGGCACTGTTGTATGTGGTACTGATTGCTGCTGGGGTGAGTCTCCACGCCTAGTATTGTTATGTGGTTACCGGGATCGAACTCAGGTCCTTGCACTTGCAAGATAGGCGTCGGAACCACTGAGCTAAATCCTGGGCCTATCTCTCTCTGTTTTTTTGGTTTTTTTGTTCAGGCTGGCCTCAAACTCACAGTGATTCTCCTTCTACAGGTGTGTACTACCACTCCTGGCTGCTTCTTAATTTCTAAAGGCTAAATAATATGTTGCATTTTCTTTATCTATTCATCTTTTGGTAGATATTTATATTGCTTCCATCTTTTGGTTATTGTAAGTATTGTTGCAGGGAACGTGAGTATGCATGTATCTTCTGAGATATCCTGTTTTTAATCTGGGAGGTAGAAAGTAGGAGGAGAATTGCTGGATCATGTAGTAGCTGTGTTTTCAGTTATATGAGAAACTTCCATTTTATTTTCCCTAGTGACTGCACTGTTTTACAGTCTTACCAGTAATGCACAGGAGTCATGATTCCTTCACTTTCTTTCGCATCGTTCTTTTTTTTTCTCTTTTATGGGTATGAGGCAATAAATAATTTTTTTTTTTTCGCCTGAGAACTAGTGACATTGATTATCTTCTCATATGCTTGTTGGCTCTTTGTGTATCACCGTTGAAGAAATGTGAGTTCTAATAATTTTACCTTTGTTTAATAGGCTTATTCAAGAATTTTGTTTGTTTTTACTGAGTTGTACCAGTTTTTAATATGTTCACCTTGGGATTAATGCTGCATGTGATAATTAGTATTTCCTTGGGTCACTTTCATGTACTGGAGTTTTTAGGTCTCATGGAGCCCTATTTGTTTTGCTTTTTGTTGCTTATGCTTTTGATATTATATCTAAGAAATCACCATTCATTTCCATGTCATGAAGCTTTCCCCTGGGTTTATTTCTTGGTGTTTTATAGTTTCATTTTTAATCCATTTGGAGTTAACTTTTGTACATGGTGTAAGATGAGGATCCATCTGGGCCGGGGATGTAGCTCAGTGGTTCCGGCACCTGTCTTGCAAGCTACCATACTGGGCGTGGAGACTCACCCCAGCAGCAACCAGTACCACATACCACAGTGCCGGTCGTGGTGGCTCACGCCTGTCATCCCAGGAGTTGGGAGGCAGAGGCAGGAGGATTGCTGTGATGTGAGTTGGAGGCTGAGCTCAGGGCCAGCCTGAACCACAAAGTGAGACCCTGTCTCAAAAAACCTTAAAAAAAAAAAAAAAAAAAGAAGTGAGGCTAGAAGACAAAGGAAGATCATGTGAACTTTGGGAAACTGGTTAAGACAGGAGTGAAAGAGAGATGGAAAAAACAAAAATAAAAACAGAATAAAAACAAAGGACGGGGGATTTAGCTCAGGGGTTCCAGTGCCTGCCTTGCAAGCACAAGGTCCCTGGTTCTATCTCCATCTCTGGTAACCACATACAACAGTGCCAGGTGTGGGGACTCATACCCACTAGCAGTCAGTACCATATACCACAATGCCGGGCATTCTGGCTCATGCCTGTAATCCCAGCACTCAGGAGGCAGAGACAGGAGGATTGTTGTGAGTTTGAGGCTCACCTGGGCTACATAGTGAGCTCAGGACCAGCCTGAACTGCAAAGGAAGACCCTGTCTTAAAAAAAACAAAAAACAAAAAAATCCCAAACCCTAGAAATCGTGTTCACACTCATATAAAAATAAGAGCAATCAAGAAAGAACAAAAACCAGGAAAGAGAGAGAGGGAAAAAAAGGTTAGGTTCATGATGATATCTCTGCTGTCACTGGTAGACAACTTGGGCATTCAGAGCCCAGACCTGTGTTGATTAATCAGCCAGCCAGCCATAGATTTATAGTACGGTAGTGGATTATAACAGCAAGCCTGTACCATTAATTCTAAAGCTCAGGCTGTTTTCTCACTGTGAGACTAACCCAGTTCATTCAGCCTGCAGTACTCTGTGGTCCCTGTTGGCTTGAACTGGGTTCCCTGCTAGTCTGAACTTGGCTCCTGTAACTCTGGCCAACTTGAGCTCAGTTCTGCCCCACCCTGATAGATGAAGCCTATAGCTTCTCTGCGTTTGAGATTCAGTTGGCCCCTCTCTAAGATGATTCCTGTACAACTGTCCTCTTCTGGGAGATATCTGAACCCAATAACTCACCAGCCACTGCAGTCTGCTGTTCTACTGATAAATCAATCTTTCCTTGGAATCCTCTGGGATTGCCTTTAGTTATCATTTGTCTTCAAGTTTGAGCAGCCCCTCCCACATAATGAGTCAGGGCTCAGGGAGAAAGCACTGTTTGCCACCTACTTCTTTGCTGAAGTCTCTCTCCTCCTTCTTCCTGTGGGCTTCAATTCTTGCTTCAGATCCTTGCTGGGTCCTAAGGACCCATTTTCCTCCTCCTGTCTTCCTCAAGTTGCTATATTCCAGTGTTCAGACACTAAATCCTATATGTCTGTCTTGAAGACAGTACTATTTTGGTTACTGAATTGTACTTTTATAATATATAGTGATACCTGATTGTTGAACTCAGTTTGTCCCAAATTCATGCTTAAACATTGAAATTCAGTGTTTTATTCTTTTTGATGCTGTTGTAAATGAGATGAGTTTTTATTTTCCTTTCTTGTAAATATAAATCAAGAAGGAATTCTTGAGCTGGGCATGGTAATGTATGCCTGTGATCCCAACATTTGGGAGGCTGAGGCAGGAGGATTGCCAGGAGTTAAGGCCAGCCTGGGATACATAGTGAATTTAAGGCCAGCCTGCACTACATAGCAACCACTGCAAAAGGGTCCTAGTAGAGATTCTCCTGGTGGGTTTCTCTCTCACACCTGGGTCCCTTCCTTTCCTTTTGAGACTTTCTACTGATTGTTTTTGGCTCTGGCTAAGTGAGTTCATTTCTACCCCCAGAGCTCCATCTGGGGTTTGAGAGGAAAGGCAGGTTCTGGAATCACAATTGGGTAGACCATCTAGGAATTATTAGGCACTTTTCCTATCCACATCCCTTCATTTTATGCTTAGGATCCCTTTGTAGTAGTCATTATTGTTCTGTTTTTTTTCTTTCATTCTTGTCCACTTTGATTCCAATACTGCTTTCTTTTATTGTCTCCTTAGATTCCCTCTCTTCTTTCTTCATGTCAACTTGCTCTCATAGAAAAAGTTGAGCAACAGTATCTTCAAATCGTGACTCACCTGTGTGACCTTGGGTAACCTTTCTGGACCCAGTTACTTTTTTTTTTTTTTTTGAGACAGGGTCTCACTTTATAGTTCAGGCTGGCCCTGAGCTCAGCCTCAAACTCACATTACAGCAATCCTCCTGCCTCTGCCTCCTGAGTGCTGGGATTACAGGCGTGAGTCACCGCGCCTGGCACTGTGGTATGTGGTATTGATTGCTGCTGGTTGTGTCTCCACGCCCAGTATTGTATGTGGCTACCAGAATTGAACCCAGGTCCTTGTGCTTGCAAGACAGGCACCAGAACGACTGAGCTAAATCCCCGGCCCTGAACGCAGTTTCTTGAATTATAAAATTATTGTTGTAAAAGTTGGAGGAGATAAAACATTAGCTACATTTTAAAAGAAATGCCAGGTCTTGTCTCTCTTTGGAACTCCATCACTACTGGTTTTTTTCTTTTTTTAAAATACACTTTTATTTGCATTTATTTTATTCCTAATTTATTCTTGTGCCATAAGTGCTCTGCTTTTTTAAAAATACAAAATCAGGGCCAGGGATTTAGCTCAGTTCTTCCAGCATCTGCCTTGTTAAACACAAGGTCCTGAGTTTGATCTCCAGTAACCATATATACCAATGCTGGGTGTGATGGCTCACACCTGTAATCCCAGCACTCAGGAGCAGAGGCAGGAGGATTGCTTTGAGTTTGAGGCTCGCCTGGGCTACATAGTGAGCTCAGGACCAGCCTGAACTACAAAGTGAGACATTGTCTCAAAAAAAAACAAAAACAAAATCAGCCAGATAGATTTGTGCACGTCTAGAATCCCTGCTACTTGGGAACCATGGGACATGGGATCGCTTGAGTCCAGAGGTTCAAGACCAGCCTGAGCAATATAGTGGGACTCCATTTCAAAGGAAAAAGATCGATTGCCTTTGAATATATTCCCTGAATATCGTTTTCTTTTCTGTCTGTTAGTATTAGTTTCTAGAATTAATGTTTCCTCAGGTATTTACAAATTTTTGCCTTGTAAAATAAGAGTAAATTAAGTAAAAATCAAGATGTCTTTCAAAGGGAGCACAAGGCAAGGCTGTTGTGATAGACCTGAGGCTAGTTAATTGCACTAGCCATTAGCAGCAGACCAAACAAAGGGTTCTAGTTTAGAAAGTTCCATGATATAAAATGTAATTTGGTTTTTAGCAAGACAGTAAGATGTTTCCTTAATTTTTCTTTCAGTTTCTTTTTATAGAAGTTGACAGGATCATGCTGTGTCACACACATTGTAGTTCTTGAACTTTTGGGTTCAGGTGATCTTTTGACTTCAGCCTCCCAAGGCTAAGCTGGGAATTACATTGTGCGCCCCCTTACCTGGCTTCCCATACTGTTTTTTTTTTTTTTTTTTTTTTTTTTGAGACAGGGTCTCACTTTGTGGTTCAGGCTGGCCCTGAGCTCAGCCTCAAACTCACATCACAATCCTCCTGCCTCTGCCTCCCGAGTGCTGGGATTACAGGCGTGAGCCACCATGCCCAGCACTGTGGTACATGGTACTGGTTGCCGCTGGGTGTGGGTCTCCACACCCAGTATGTTATGTGGTTACCGGGGAATCGAACCCGGGCCCTTGCGCTCGCGAGACAGGTACCAGAACCACTGAGCTAACTCCCCAGCCCCCCATACTGTTTTTTAATGCTTTGTCTTACATCTCAAAAATGGAGAAAGCATAGATAGCATGAATTTCCAAAATTCTAGGGTCACACTCTACATTGGAAAGGGAGCCATCCCATGCTGAAGTGTTTGTTTATGATAGATGGGGTTCCTGATTGGGCTAGGTGGGAAACGGCCAGTCTGTGTCTCTCACTTAACTCTGATCCTTCTGACTTCAGGTTTTACGCACAATGAGCAAGTTTGCGCTGAGTCTTACTGTTATCATCTTTTTTCAAATGTCTTTTCTTTTTGGTAGGCAAGGTTTCTTTGAGGAGGAATGTGGTCATTTCAGGGGTGTAAGCTAACTTCTTGGACTTGGTTCCTTTCTTTTTGAAAGGGAGAGGGGATTGAGACAGGGTTTTGCTATGTAGTTGAGGCTGGCCTCGAACTCATGGCAGTCCTCCTGGGATTCCAGGCATGTGTCATCATGTGTGACTACCTTGGATTTACTGCTAATGCTGCTGCTGTGACTAGATTAAAAACTGACAAGATAAGGAACTCTTGTATTGATGCTGTCAAGCCAGACACTAATATTTAGTGACTTAAAACAACCATTTCATTAACTTTTGTGTTCCTCTGGGTAGCTCTGGCTCAGTGGGGAAGTCCTGCTGGTCTTTCTTGGTTCTCTGGAACCACATGCAAACTCAGTCAGGACAGCTGGTCCCTTCTCCATCACATAGGCTCAGGGGCCTTGTCTGTCCTGAAGGCTCTTTATCAGAGTAGTCAGACCTCTTTATTATGTGAGGCCTTGTATGCATTGTAGGGTGTTTAGTAGTATACCTGGTGTTGCTAGATAAGACGCCAGTAGTGTTGCCAGCCACTTCAGATCCAAGTGCTCAGGTTGCTTTGCTTGCTCCTGACCATGTTAGAAGTGAGCATTTATTTTGGTGAAAAGGAAAAAAGATTCAGTGCTAGTCAAAGGAGAGGGAAGGGACTCATTCTTTCAGATCGTCATCTCATCATTTATTATACAGGTGTTAGGGTCTTTTATACCAGGGAGGAAGGGGAGGTTACAGTGCTATAATAGAAATATCTGGACTTGTACCATTGCTCTTGAATCCCCACTTTCTCCTTCTCTGCGTATGGAAATGAAGCTAGACTTGGCCTCTTGAAGCCAGCACCTGCATATTCTGTCCTTTCTTCTGGACTCAGGAGAGGCAGGGTAGCTGTTTGTACTCTAGGCCTGAGAAAGTTTGGAGAAGCTGCTTGTCTCTGAACGGAAAATCTAGCTTCTGAAGTTTCATTTTTGCTGCACAGATTATGGTAGCACTCCTCTAACCAGTTGCAACAACCAAAGCTATCTCCAGAAATTGCTGCATATCCTTTAGGGGGAATCTTCTTCCCATTTGAAATCCATCGATAAATTATTTTATGATTTACTGTACTATTTGAACTTGCTGTTTTAGTATAACATTTCACAAAAAAATTGGCAAAGGCCTCAAACCATCTTATTCATACGATAGTTAAAATAATACTGTGTCGTTCTGATGGTCTTGAGTTGTGCCTCTAATCCTCTCCTCTCTTTTTCTGCCTTTTCTTTTCTTTTTTTTCTTTTGTCTGATTCCCCTAAATAAAATGCAGCTGGGTATAAAGTGCTATTTGTAAGGCCTTTTTACACAGGTATCAATTCAGCAGGCATTCAGATCTCCAAGATAATAGCCATTAGTGCTAGTAAAAAGAAGGCAATTTACATGTTCTGATTATAGTAGCAGGGGTGCATAATTTTTAGCAAGCTTGGAATTCAGTGGTTTCCAGGCTCCACATAGTTAACTTTGTCAGGGTAGTATTGATTGACATCCTGGAGGACGTTAATGATTCTTTTAGGGAACGGGGGAGGAGAGTAGAAATTGCAGTTTCTCTGTTAATTGTACTTTAGGTGTCATTTATGACGATTTCATGTTGTCTAGACAGAGGAAAATGGTGGAGAAATTATTTCAGTGGAGTTTCAGATGCTGAGTCCAAAAGGAATCAGGGTGGTTACTAAAGTCAAGATTAGAGTGGAAGGGCAAGTAGTGTATCCCCAGAGGCAAGTCACTAAAAATCAAATGTCACTAAGAGATGCAGCTCAAAGTGAATCTGGGATATAAGAAAAGTGATTGTGCTTTGAGCTTTGTGTTAGTTCAAGAGCTAGTGAAGGATTGTTTCGAGACCCAGCTGAAGTCTTTGCTCTCCTGTCTATTTCTGTAGATTCCAGAAATCTCATTACATGAACAGATTTCAGCCAGGGAGCTGCCTCTTTGCTTCTAGTTAATAGATGCCCAGCTTGCTATGCTTCCCTTTTGTGAAGCTTTTCTTGTGGGGAGGCTTCACTGACTCTGTGCCTTCCTGATGTTGGACGTAAGATTTTATTTCCTGTTACAGAGTATAGTGTTTGCAGGATGCCAGGGTCAAGGGCCTATCTTTTTTTTTTTTTTTTTTTTAAAGGACCTATAATTTTTAGTGAAAGTTCTTGGTAAAAGATTTTTAAAATTTCACGTCAGGAATGAGAATATGAAAAATCATCTTAGAAGACGTTTACAGTTTTCTTGGTACTGAAATAATAAACAAGTCTGCCAGCATACTCTAGAATTAATGGATCTGGAGACAGATCTTTTTGAAGTTAACTGTCTAGAAGTCAGGATTATGGAGTTTTATAGATCTCTCCTTGAGACATGTTGAGGGGGGGGTCACTTCAGATGCACTGCCTCATAACTGAGGCTTAAACTTCTATATTGCAGCATCTGCTGAGGGCTATGTGTACATGTATCAGAACAAGCTCTTTGTAGGTCTGGAATACTCTTACTCATTCTCTCATGTAAATTCCTGGTTTAAAAAATAAGTCTAGGATCAATGAGCAGACTTGCCAAGCCTCTTGGTGAAGATGAATTTCAGTATTGGGTAAAGACATCTATGTGTGTCATCTTGAGGGTTTTGAGTCATATGCAGGCTAAAGTGATTTTTATAAATTGAAGTTTCATAACTATATTGTAGTGTATTGAGCATAGTATTAAAGCTACATATAATGCTAACCAGTCGTTTAAAAAATGAATAAAAATAACCACTAGTCAACCAGTTAGCAGAGTCACTGTTTTAAGAGAGGTCTTGCTGACTTTTCAGGCAAGACTTGTATAACTAAATACATGAGTCTTTCCCCTTTTGATATCTATGCAGCTACATTGTGTTCTGATGTTTTACTATCTTTTGCCCACCGCCCAGAGACATGTATAATATGGTAAAGTCATTTGTGACATTTTCTGGTGAAAGGCATTGTTTTGGGGTTGTTTTGTTTTCTGGTACTGGGATTGAATTTGTGGTAGGCAGGCCTGGAACCACTGAGCTAAGTCCCCTGACCTGGGCCTCATGAATTGTTAATGCTTGATAATGGTGAAGTAAGGTTGATCCACACTTCAGGTATTACGAGTTTTTTTTCAGTAGTACTTCTGTTTTCTCCGAGGTTAGCCTTTTGGCAGTACCACCTAATCCTGGTCCTCCCCACAGCAGGAGCAGGAATGGCTTGCCAGTCTCTGCAGCAACTGTGCCTTGTGCTCCAAGTGCACCCCCTACAACTGGGAGGCCCTGCAGTGATCCGATGAGTGCCTATCATTGGATGACTTAAATGGTAATTGCTAGTGTGTGAAACGGGGAGGCTGGAATCCTCTGCTTTAAAGCAGAGATGTCAATTTGGAAATCATAATAGAGGTGTCATTTCAGAACACACAATTATATTTTACAAAGAATAAGGGCTTGTCATCTCATGGCCCGGGCATGCGCCAAGACAGAGATTTGGGCTTGCAGAGCAAGATTCAGAAATGAAGAAAGCAATAGTGCATCTGAGTTTGTGTGCCCTCTGCCCCTCAATCCCTTGCAAGTTTGTCCCTTTCCCCTATGAGATCTCTTTTTGGCATCATACATTCTAGGAGCTTCAGTGATAGTTTCCCAGGCAAATCTCTAGCTCTGATGTTATGATTTAATGAGCTTCCCATGGACCAGGCTGCACAGCATTTATCAGGACCACTGTGTTGGCACTTGAAGTTGAGTGCCTTAAGTGACCAGAGGGATGAAGGGCTATAGAAGCAGTTTCTGAAAACCTTGTTTCTTTTGGAATTTAAATGTAAATTTGACATCCAGGAACCTTGGCTGAATGAAGCTTGTGTGAGGACAATAAAATATGTCTTCTTGTTTATTCTTCCAAGTCTGACCTGTTGATTCATTCACTTAGATATTTATTGATCTCCTGTTACATATTAATTAGGATTTAAATTGTGGTGGAGATAAAAAGATGATTCAAAGCAAGGCACAGTGGCATGCATCTGTAATCCTGGCTATCTGGGAGGCTGAGGCTGAAGTTGGAGGATCAAAAGCTCAAGGGCAGCTTTGTGGTAATTTAGGGAGATCTTGTCTCAGAAAAATAAAAGTTTAGGGCCGGGGATTTAGCTCAATGGTTCCGGCGCCTGTCTTGCAAGCGCAAGGACCTAGGTTCGATCCTGGCAATCACATACCTATACTGGGTGTGGAGACTCACGCCCAGCAGCAACCGGTACCACAATACCACAGTGCTGGGCGTGGTGGCTCACGCCTGTAATCCCAGCACTTGGGAGGCAGAGGCAGGAGGATTGCTGTGGTGTGAGTTTGAGGCTGAGCTCAGGGCCAGCCTGAACCACAAAGCGAGACCCTGTCTCAAAAAACCTAAAAAAAAAAAAAAAAAAGAAAGAAAAATAAAAGTTTAAAAAGAGCTGGTGATGTAGCTCAGTGGCATAGCACTTGCCAAGTATGTGTTCAGGGCCTGAGTTCAATCCTCTTCACTAGAAAAAAAATGAAAAACAAAAACCCCGGAGGGCCAGGGATTTAGCTCAGTGGTTTCAGTGTCTGCCTAGCAAGTGCAAGGTCCAAAGTTCTATCCCAGGGTTTTTCACTGTCATTCTTTCACAGAGATACAGTCAGTGGAGTATTCAGAGGCAGTGTGAAGTATAATGAGGTCTTCCCTCTGATGCCCAGTTGAATGTGAGCGCATATTGTGAAAGTTTGTTATAATTTGAAATCTGGTTAATATCCATAGATTCATTCCATATAAACAAAAGGTCTGGGTACTCCGGTATTGGAATTGAGCCCAGGGCCTTGTGCATTACAGGCAAGTGCTCTAGTCCTGGGCTGTGTCTCTGGTCCTGTTCTGTTTTTTATTTTGGGACAGGGGCTCCTGAAATTGGCCAGACTGGCCTTGAGCTTGCAAGACTTTTGCTTCAACCTCCTGAATGCTAAGGATTGCAGACATGGTCCATGGCCAATTCCTCCTTTTCTTTTTTTGAGACATTCTCACTTCTGTAGTTGTCTGGGCCCAAACTCACTATGTAGCCCAGGCCAGCTTTGAACTCACAGCAATCCTCCTGCCTCTGCTTCCTGAGTGCTGGGATTACAGACGTGAGCCACCATGCCCAGCATTGTGGTGTGTGGTTACCAGGGATTGAACTCCGGACCTTGTGCTTGCAGGCAGATGCTGGAACCACTGAGTTAAATTCTCGGTCTCTGATTCCTCCTAATTTTTAAGAAATCCTGAGATTGAAAATTCGAAAGCCTGTGGGCTCTGGCATGTAGTGTGTTTAGTAGAAGTGAGGAATTTGGCTGCAAGGCTTTGGATGCCCAGCTGAGGGATGTGGATTGTCTTTCCCAGGCAGAAGGAGCTGTTAGCTTGGGTTTGGCTCTCCTGAATTGAAATAGCAAATACCATCCACACATTGAAACCCGGTGAAAAAATGACTCCAGAGGCATGGGGCACCAGTGGTATCCTCACTTCTGAGAGCAGGCTTCCCCTGTTTGTGGAGGCTGTATAGTTTTGCCATTTGATTGTTGCCTGTGGTTGGGGAAAATCTGAACATGTTTATTTCTTTTAGAGTATTGATAACTTTTACTGTGATCTGACAACCAGTTAAAAGAGTGTCTTTTTTTAAAAAAAATAATAATTTTATCAGTACAGTTTAGATACACATAGTGATCACATTTATCATAGGAAATGTAAACCTAAACATAATATATTGTGATTCTTCTAAAAGAATGTCTTCAGAGTGTAATTATTTAGTAAGGAGGGGTTGTTAGTGGCTTGTAATCTGCCTAGACTAGTACCCAGACAGTGCTTCTAAAATAGTGATGTCTACTGAATCGAAGTGAAGGTCTCTTTAGAAGATCATCGCATCCACCCTACTTTTTTCTTTTCCACAGTTTTCTTCCATTGTTTTTTATTGTCTTCTAACTCACTCAAGTACACAGCTGGAAACCTCCTTGCAAATATTCAGAATATTAATTGGAAGGAATAGTTGGGTTCATTTAAAGTATTAGGAACTTTACTGCTGGAATTATGTGCTTATTTATGACTTCAGCAGACCTTAATAATCTTTTTAAAGTAAAACAAATTTTTAAATGATGCTAGGGGTCAAACTTATGGTAGGCAAGTGTCCTACTACTTTGCTATAATCCCAGCCTAATAAGTATTTTTAGTGGCTTCAATCTCATAAAACTTTGATTTTCAGGCCAGGGATTTAGCTCAGTGGTTCCAGCATCTTCCTGCAAGCACAAGGTCCCGAGTTCAATCCTGGTAACCACATAGCACAATGTGGGGCATGGTGACTCGTGCCTGCAAACCCAGCACTCAGGAGGCAGAGGCAGGAGGATTATTGTGAGTTTGAGGCTAGTCTGGGCTACATAATGAATTCAGGGGCAGCTTGAACTACAAAGTACAAGCCCCTGTCTCAAAACAACAGCAACAACAAAAACCCTTTGATTTCCAGTTTCTTTTATTCAGTCATTAGTGATTTTGCCTTGTTTCTCAAGGAGTTTTATGCAGTGGTACACTGAATGTGTTCTGCGAATTTGGTAGTAATGGCCACATTTGTGTTCATATGGGAGAGATATCATGCTGTGTTTGTTACCCAATGCAGTTTGCAAACAAAAATAAAATTTTGCTAAATGCTTCTGTTTTGAATCAAATTGTAAACAAAAGCATTTGTGAACTGAGGTACCTCTGTATAAGTAAATATTTTAGAGCAGGGGCAGTTAAATTTTTTATTCTAAGGGGTAGGCAGTAAATATTTTAGGATTTGTCACTATCAGGATCATTCAGCTCTGCCTTGCTAATTCCAGAGCAGTCACATGTAATATGTGAATGAATGGATATGGCTGTTAAAACTTTATTTATAAAAGTGGTTAGCTGGTTTTGGCGTATAGTTTACCGTACCTGCTTTAGAATACAAGGACAAGTTGGTATTTCCAGAAATCTTTTGTAGAAGTAATTCTTTTGAAACGAATGTCTACCTCTTCTTGTTTGTTTTTTGAGACAAAGTCTTATCATGTAGTTCAGGCTGGCCTTGAACTCATAGGGAGTGAGTCAGTCTCCTTGAGTACTGGGACTATAGGCATGCGCCACCCAGCCCAGCCCATGGCTACTTCTTTTAACTTCATTATTTTACTTTTAGATTTTTGCATGTTGAATTTTTTTTTTTTTTTAGTTTTAAAATAACTTTAGACTTGCAGAAGACTTGCAAAAATATACAAAGAATTCTCATATACCCTTCACCCACATTCCTTAAATGTTAACATTTTATCATGCCTGCTTTATCATTTATTTTCTTCTGTCTACGTATGAATATGGCTGTACTTTTATATGTTTATGGTTATCTTCTATATTTTGGTATGTTCATTTATTCAGTTTATTCATTTATTTTTAATGTAATGTAAGGTCTTTTTTTTAAAGCAATAGCCTTCAGGCTTTTCAAAAATGCCTTTATTAGCAAAAGACTTCTGAGTAATCCTTGTGTATGTTGTATATATTATGACTATACAAAACATGTAAATTGTCATCTTTTTGCTTTTCAGTGATCAAAATAACACAATCCTTGGTGCGCCTTCCATGGACACTCTGGTAGAAAAAAGAAAGGACTGTTTGCTTTTTTTTGGTCAGGAATTCAGTGACTCTTTAACAAACGTTTCTAAACTGAGATGAGTCAAAATGAAACAGGCACTTTCATCGTGGGCAAGGTTGACTGTTACCTTCCCAACTCTTCTTGATTTCATATTATCAGATTGCATGATACGTCATTAAGTCAAGTCACATTTGTGGAGGACAGAGCAGAAGGTGCACAGCTGCTATCTCATTCTTTTTTCTCGTGCCATTTCCCATCTTCTGCTCTCTGCAAGAAGCTAACACCAGGAGAAAGATCTTGCTTTGAGGTTCCTAGGAGTGGTTGTATTTTTCATCTAGTAATTCTGGTAGTTTCTGTATTTGACATCAATGGGAGAAGCCTATTTTTATTATTCCAGATAATATGTATGCAGAATTTGTCTCATCAGTGACTTATATACGTGGGGAGGTACTGTGTGTACTGATTGGTCCTCTTGATTTTGTGTATTAGCAGTTAAAATGCTATATATATATGGCTTGCCAGTCCTGCTATATATTATCTGGTGAGCAGTTGGTGCCAACAGATTGTATAATAAGTAAGCACAAGGGATACATGTTCCAGAAGAACCTCATGAGGGACTCCCAGAGAGTCCCTCATGAGCTTAACATTTTGGTTCTACTCTAATTTAAAGAAGTCTTCCAAATTACAATAGGAAGATTAAGATTAAAATTGAGGGGCTGGGACACAGCTCAGTGGAGCCTTGCCTGCCTTGCAAGTGCAAGGTCCTGAGTTTAATCCTGGAAGGGGGGAGGTGTTTAAGATTGAGAGGTGGGAAGTAGATTTTGTAAGATTATCAAATGGAATTATTAAAATTATTGTTGTCTAATACAAATTCTTCCAGTTTAGAAATTTCCTTTCGAGCTCTTGAGATGCGTTATCTCATTTCCTTCAGTATTGTCACCACTTTGATGTAAGATGGGGGTAGTATTCGCCTCTTAGTAAGTTTATTTGCCCTGCAGAAGCATTTAAGGGTAGATTTTGGTTACTCTGGAGGACGTTTTTCACCTTATGCCCTCTGCTTTACCAAGTAGCCATTTGGAGCTCAGACATGCTCCTCATAGCTAAAACTCTAGAGCACTTTGGCAGCCAACTGCTCCCGAACCTTGCTCCCTGTTCAACTCCTAAAGAATTAGTTTATTACTAATGAATAGGCACTATGTAGATGGTATAGTTTGGCCATTGTGTATGTTATAGTTAGAAAAAATAAATTATAGAAGAAGTTTTGACGTGCTCTTGCACAGTAGAATGACTATAGGTAACCATAATGTATGTTTCAGAAAACTAGAGGGAAGGATTTTGACCATTTTTACATAAAGAAATGATATATATTTAGGGAAATATATCATTATGTTTAACCTGATTTAAGCCTTATTTTTTGCACCTACTTATTGAGATATTATTTGGTACTCTGAATGTGCATAATTTTGTTTTTACAGACCAGTTGATGATATAAATATCTTGAATAAATATCCTTCTCAAAATTTTGCTTTTCTTTTTTCTCCAATCTTTGTACCTCGCACTTTCCCCTATTTCTCCCACTTTATATTTCACAGAGTCAAAGATATGCCATTGTTTTATGTCTACTGATGAAAGGGGAGAAATCCTGCCAATTAAATCATGTCACAATTATAAGATGCATCCCAATTTCTGACACAATAGAATGTGGGGGAAAAGAAAAAACTGTTCCAGAATAGGTGAAGCTCAGAGTTGCTGTTCTGTAAACAGTGCCACCTTTGAAGACTTGAGTGTTGGATTAAAGAGGAAGACGTGTGTTTCATCTTTCTTTGTCATCATTCATTACACTGTGTTGTCATTCAGAGAGAGGATAGTTTTAAGTGTGGCATATAGGCCACATCTAGATGGAAAACACCATTTAATAGTTGGTTATCCTGGACAGGAAAGGTTGTAAATCAAAGGTTTTATCACTTTCCGGGCTGTTCAGGGAAATGCTGCTGTGGACCAGTTGCTGGGATAAATTGATTGCACATGACTATACCTAAAGCCAGCTGGTTTTAATAACGCTGAATTAAATTAACTCAATTGGAAAAGATTGGTAGCTGCTGTCCTTATCCTGCAAATCTGCTTTAAAGAAGAGTCTGGCGGGGAGCCGAAGACCTGTTCCTGGGAGAGCTAGGCAAGATGCTGCTAGAGAGGAACAGTACACGTTTCTCTGAGACCACTTCTTTTGAAACTTGAACCATAGCAGGAACTTACTGGCTGCTTTGGGAGAGGAGTTGTGAAGAGGTGTGGCAGATGAGGTAGACCAGAGAGGCTGTGGGATATGTTTATCAGATGTGTTTCTACTGGCCTTTATTGTATGAAAAGAAAAAAAAACTGCTGAAATTTAACAGCCAGAAGATTTCATGCAAAAGTTCAGATTTCTGGCTTTCCTTAAATAGGAAGGCCAACAATACTGATCCTCTGTTGCAGCTTGGCAACAATTGGCTGGAGCTGAGTGATGGGATACATCTTTCTCTTTGCCAATATCCATTGCTCACCATGGATATATGCAGCTGGCACTTCTTTTCAGCCTACACTTGGAAGGGCTTGCAGTATAACATAGACCTTTGAAGGGTAAGACAAAACTTTACTGGAGTCCTGGCATTATTAATAGCTGTGCCACAGGGTCTTCGATTTTTAGACCCAGTGTTTCCAGGGTGTGATGAAAGTTTAAAGAAATACTTGTGAAGCACTCAGTGTATTATTGCTTGTCACTCAAAAACTGCTCAGTAAAATGTGTATCTTATATGATCAGTTGGATTTATGATTGGATAGGTCGCACATGTTAGGGGTTTTTTGTCACTTTTAACACGACCTTAAGGGTACTCTTTCTCACAAAAAATGTGTGGGCTGAGTAGAAGAATGGATGTATGGATTATGATGGTGTGGAGAACCTGAATGCTAAGATACACGTTGGCATTATATAGTAATCTCTGTGTGCGCTTAATTTTTTCTTTCATGTATTGATCACACTCTCCTTTTTGTGTACCGGAGGTACAGTGAATAGCAGTAAGATCATGTTTCTGGGGCACCTGTTCATTTTTCACCAGAAACCAGTGTTTAACATGATGCAGTGGCCACATCCAGTGTGGGAGCTCTGTAGCTCTTCATTTATTTAGGTCTCTACATAGTTTGTTGAAAGGATGTGATCTCAAAGAATAGGTATTAGCTGGCTGCCAAGGGAGATGTGATTTATCTCTCCCCCATTGTCCCTTATGAATGACCTCTGAGTTGGTAATTGACAGGGATTATTGCCATCTTTTTAATCTCTGCTAGGAGGCTGCTGGAGTCTTCCCTCATTTCATTATCCCGTTATGATGGAGCAGGATCCAGAGAGCACCCAATTTACCCAGACCCAGCGAGGTAAGGCCAAAGTGAGAAATAACGCTAGATGGGGGGAGGGGCGGCCCTTGGGGTTGCCACGTCGTTGGAACCCCTCTCTGTGCCTCTCTGGTCCTGGTGCTCTTTTCCTCTTCAGTCACAGTTTTGAGACAGGTGGTTCAGGTGATTGGGAAGTGTTGCAGGTAAGTGAACAGTACCGCTGGTGACAGGGTTCTCGCTGAGCTCTTGTCCTTTGGGGGCTCCCTTCTGTCAGTGGGGCATTAGACCTATAGGGGCCAGAGCCATCACAGGATATGCTTTTCTGCTGGCCCACGGCACTACCGTGAGTTTGTGGACAAAGTGGGGGACAGACTTTTAAAAACAAAATTATAGAGAAAATACAAATTAAGTGGACAAAACTCCTATGTGTTGTCATTTTAGAGAAAAAAATGAATGAAGAGTACATGAAACAAGTTGTCATTTTATTAAAGTATTTGCTTTATACTTAAGATATTTTAAAAGTTCTTGAAGAAAAGCTGGGCATGGTGGTGCAGGCCTATGATCCCAGCACTCCAGAGGCTGAGATGGGAGGTTGGCTGTGAGTTTGAGGCCAGCCTGCACTACATAGCGAGACCCTGCCTCAAAGAGTTTCAGGCCATCCTTCCCTGATATAAAGAACCAAGGGCGAGTTGTTGAGCCATTGTGTAATATTTATCTGCTGAGAATAGGCTGCTGGAGTTGTCACAGCTGAGTTTACTGATTCTGGTAATGATCTAAAATGGCAGAGCCTGCACATTATTTAACCAATACCGGAGCACAGTGGGAAGCTCTGCAAAAGAAGAGGGCGATTTATAACTGTGGGCCTGGCAAGTTAGCAGTGTAGGTGGCCAGATATAGCTGAATGAGCTTTGCTCTAGATTAAAGCTTTCGTGTCCACCTGGAAGCACCTTTTGATGAAGTTAATTCCAGGGATATTGAACAGTTTTGTTGCTGCCACAGTTGTGGCGTGACGTCACACATCCTAACAGTCCAGTGAAAAAATCCTCTGTTGTCCACTTTCTTTTCCATACTTTCTCTAAAAACAGGTGAGAGGGCTGGGGATTTAGCTCAGTGGCACAGCACCTGCCTGACAAGTGTGAAGTCCTGAGTTTGATCCCCCGACACCGAAAATAAATAAATAAAAATGGGTTGACAGCTTAGATGACAAGTGATGCAGGGAAGTTTGTTATCCTCTGGGTATGTTAGAAAGTCAGTAAACTTTAATAACAGATTTTCACGTGAAGTAAATACTTTGAGTTGCCGAGGAAACCTCTTAGTATAAAAAATTATCTTTTTTGGGGATCAGGGATTGAACTCAGGACCTCACACTTGCCAGGAAGGTGTTATGCCACTGAGCTAAATCCCTGGCCAAAGTTTCCTTTTTTAGTTCTCTCATCCCCCAGACTGGCCTGGCAAAATTCAGCAGTGATTGTTAAATACCATTATTCTCTTTTCACGTGATGTTTCTTATTTTTACTTGATTTTTTTTTTTTTATTACCTAAAACCTCATACTTATGGTGTTGGTATTTTTACATTTTCCCATTTTAACAAATACGGTTTTTTGAAGGGGAAAGTGTTTCTTCCTTGAGGGAAACTTGATCTGTTTAAACACTTAAAATGCTCACTTGAACACTGTGGAGTTGTTTGATGGTTTTCTCATGTATCAATAGAACGACTGTTACTACTTGTTACTTGGTATTTATTTTTCTTAGACTTCACCCTATGCTATATGAGTCACCTGCTTGGTGCTCAGAAACTTGTAAAGGACAAAGTTGGGATGTCAAGAAATCTTTTTTTTCTTAATCATTGATAAATAGTTTCGGAAATTCCTGTCCTGTAGTAGAATTAAACACCTGGGATTACCTAGTGCTGAGATTACGTCCCTGACTAATGGGTCAGTCTTCATTATCATCATTTCTACCATGATCACCAGCAGTGTTATTTTTCTTAATTAAGGGAGGGTATAAACCAAGGAATTAGTGAACTTACCACTTTTCAGAATTAGATTGTTTAAAAAAAAATCTGTCTCTTCTTTAAACTTTTTTTGTTACATTCTTTTCTCCTCTTCTTGGCTTGAGAACTTAACCAAAACTTAAATCAATTTCTGCTGGAAAATTTCTGTGTATTTGGTAGATAAAACAACAGTTTGACCATTGACTTCTGTGATTCTTCCTTGCGAAGTGCAGGGGAATAGGGGTCCAAGTAAGTGAAAATCTCACCATTTGAGGCATTAGAAAGTAGTTCTAGGGCTCTGAGTATCTTGGCCAAGGCATCTGTGCATCCCATGCCCACCTGCTCTGTAGAGATAATTTGGATTCAGTGATGCTCAGTGCAGCACATCATATCACAGACTTTCCAAAAATTGCCAGCCGCCTGTGCAAGAATGCCCTTTGGTGGTTGGCCAGATCTAATGACTGACATTCGAGAAACTGCCTCAGTTTGCATAGCAGTTGACTGTGGATCACCTTTGGCCTGAGGATAAATTTCCTGAGTTGTAGCCTTTTGTAAAATGTTTGCAATTTTTTTTCATTGTTTGAGTTTATTTGATTTTGATTTGAGATGGGGTCTCTGTTAGTTACCCTGAGAGGCCTTGAATTTACAGTTCTCCCGTCTTGGCCTCGTTAGTAACTGGGATTAAAGGCATGTGTCACTTACATGACAATAATTATTTTTGTACACCTGTCCCTACTTTGGATATACCTGTCCTTATTCTCAATTAGTTATTTTACTTTTCCACTAAAAAAATAATGGAGGATACGTAGTTTTTTTTCCTTATCATATTCAAAGTTTATAGATGCATAAGTTCTCCAGGAATCCTTCTTAGGATTTTTGTCTTTCTTTTTAGTTTTTCCTAATGACAGAAATATTATATTTTTGTACATATTAGTGTATACATATCGTTCTTTAACCCTCTTCCCCCCTTAAAGTTTATTTTAGAGAACTTTTCTTGTGAATCTATAGAGAGAATCTATTCTTTTTATTAGCTTTGCAGTTTTTCTTTGTGTGGATATAATTTCTTTAATCTGTTGTTGGGCATTTGGGTTGTTTCCCAGTTTTTCACAAATGGTAACAATCTTGCAGATGAACTGCCTTGTGCATATTCTTGTGTGTTTAGTGGATTTGAGTCAAAGTACATGCCTCAGGCTTTGAGTGTTAGAATTGCTTAGCAATCCTCTTAATATTATCATATAAAACATTTTTCTGCCATTGTTTCTTTCTCATGTTCTCAGTTCATAACCTCAAATTATATAACAGTGTTGTAAGAAATGGAGGGCATACTTGAGAAAGAAGAGATGGAATGTGGGGATGGTACAGTACACGAGAAGCTGTCAAGATGTGTCAAGATGTTATAGCCTTGGTTTGAAGAATGTAAGTCTAGACTGATGGTTTATTAGAAGAGCCCTAAAAAGAGAGATGTGGCTGTGGAGCCTCTCCTGCAGTGATTGTAAGAATGGAAAAATTTCTCTTTCTCCTTTGTTTTTTTGTTAGATTTTCAGTTCTTTCAAGTAGTTACTACTCTCTGTCCCTGTCCTGAATATTTTCTTCAAGGTAGAGATGTCTATGATAAGGGTGCAATAAAAACTGAAAGAGCTTATTTTAAGGAACTAGGACAAATCTGGAGCTTTGTGTATTTGTTAGTGAAGAAAAATCTTGGTGAAAATGATACCTGTTGATGCCTTTTTAATCATTTAAGGGTTACTGTGTCCCAGCCCATCTATAAAATGAAAGAATAGGTGACTGCCAAGGTTCTTTTCATTGCTTGTCTTGAGTAAGGGTGGTGATCAAGGAAAAGCTGTGAATCTGCTTAAGGGCATCCTAAGAAGTTGAGCTAGGTTCCTAAGCTATGAAGAAGAGGCCTCGTGTTAGTCCTCTTGGGAAGGCAGCTTGATCAGAAGATGCCTGATTAAACTGCCTGTTTGCCTTGTCTCAGAACAAAACCACTGGTGCTAGTTTGATAAACAGCCTGTAGTACCACCCTCCTGGTGAGTTAAATGCCTTTTATTTCTCATGTATCCTGAGTTCGCCTCAGCAGGGTGATGCCATGGGAGAGCTGGCTTACTGTCGTTCCCAGTACAATATTCCCACATTAGCGCTAGTTTGTGTTTCTTCATCTCTGTCTCAGATTATCTCCTGCTGCATACTACGCCCAGAGGATGATCCAGTATCTCTCAAGGAGAGACAGTATTCGCCAGCGTTCCATGCGCTACCAACAGAACCGTCTCCGCTCTTCCACCTCCTCCTCTTCTTCAGACAACCAGGGTCCATCAGTAGAGGGAGCCGAATTGGAATTTGAGGACTTTGAGTAAGTACATGCTCAGCTTGCTTTCTCCCCTCTCCTGAGCTGTGCGTGTTTCCAGTTAAGCACTGAGCAGCAGTGGTGAGCGTTTTTACTTTCAGCCCCTGGGTTAATATCTCTGAGGACCAGGACAGGGTGAGGGCGGAGGGATCACATGCCTCCAGCACTCCTGCCTGAGGCCCACACATTGGTGATTCATTGGCTCTTTCAGGAAGAGATGGCCAGGTGTGGTCTGGGGTAGTGTTTGGACAGTGATTGTATTTCTCTTTCCCGGGGACCAATACTGCCCATACACTGTATAATGCCAGGGAGGCAGAAAGGTTGATGTGTGTCCTGTTAAGCAAGGTAGATTTAGAGATGTTTTATTTCTTTTCTTTTTCTTTTTTGTACTTTTTTTTGAGACAGGATTTTTGCTGTGTAGTTCAGGCTGGGCTTGAACTCACTGTATAGCAGAATGGCTTCCTGCTTCAGCTTCCTGTGGGCTAGAATGATAAATGTGTGGCTCGATGCCCAGCATTTTTTTAAAACTTGAAATTTCCTAAATAAATAAATAAATAAATAGATATTTTGTCTGGAGAGCTTGATTAGAATGAGTCCTTGAATCCTCGCTCCCTTACCTAAATTGTCTCCCTGCTTCTCCCCTCACCAGTGAACCTTTAACAAACAAATGTAAAAAATGTCGAGATGTCAGGTGAATGTGGTGGATTGAGGGATGATTCCTTGTGGCCTCTGTCTTCTCGCTCACCTCATCTTCCTCCTCTTCTTGAGTGGCCTTTGTATAAGCTGCAGGAGCAGAGTTAGCCCAGAATTTAGGCTACCCAACTGTATTGCTGGGTTTTGCTTTCTGTGATCTGCTGCTGCTGACCTTTCTAGCCATTCACTGTGTTTCTTTCCAGCCTGAAATTTAGTTTTGCTGGGCTGGGGATTTAGCTCAGTGATTCCAGCGCCTGTCTTGCAATCTCAAAGGCCTGGGTTTGGTTCCCTGGTAACCACACATGTACAATACTGGGTATGGAGACTCACACCCAGCAGCAATCAGTACCATATACCACAGTGCAGGGCGTGGTGGTTTACTCCTGTAACCCCAGCGCTCGGGAGATAGGCAGGAGGATTGCTGTGATGTGAGTTGGAGGCTGAGCTCAGGGCCAGCCTGAACTACAAAGCGAGACCCTGTCTCAAAAAAAGAAATTTAGTTTTACTGATTTGTGTCAAATTGAACATTTGCCTTTTAAAAAAAATATTGTGAGGCAGGATCTTGATATGTAATTCAGCACAGCCTCAAACTTGCATCAGTCCTCCTGCCTCAGCCTCCCAAGTGCTGTGATTATGGGCATGCAGTACTATACTGGTAGACATTTGCCTTTTTAGCTGAGATATTCTCAGCCATGCAAAACAAAAGAACAAGAATATGGTTAAGCACCTCCTCCCCTCCCATTTTGCTGGCATTATTGGACTAGGACAGCCTAGTCCTAGTCATTTCCTTCCTTCTCCCTACATGGCCTTAATAGGTCTGGGGCCTTAATACCTAACCTTCCCTTCACTCCTCTTCCATTTGCTTGGCAGAATAGAGAGTTCCCCGTAAGCCACCATGCAGTAGAAGTTGAGGGTGTTTATCTCTTTGCCAGAAAACACTAAGAAAGTGGGACAGCCTTTGTACCAGTTTGCCTTCCTGCTGCTTCTGTTAAATTTACTACCATTTGCATACTGGGAGCCAAAGTAAGAGTAGACGGTAGGTTTGTTTTAGAAGGATTAAAGTGAGCAGGAAATTCAGGAATGGCCCGAGCAGCTGGTGTGTGGCCAGTGGAGCAAGAAGGGAGGAGCCTCAGGCCAGGTTCTTTTCTGTTTTCCGCTCTGAGGTGAGAGGGATGCATGTCCTGGCAGTGAAAGGAAGATTGCCTCTTACCTTAGCCGGGCAGATCTCTGCAGTGATGTATGTTTTCCAGCACCAGAGTGCATTCAGGGAAGTAGTTTAAATGTCCGTGCCAAAGGGCTGGGGGTGCAGCTCCATGGAAGAGTGCCTGCTTAGCATGTGTGAAGCCTGGGTTTTATTCCCAGCACAGGAAAAAAACCAAAAGCTAAAACACAAAAAAAGCATACATGCTGGAGCTGCTGGCACTTAGTGCTGCTGAGAGCCTGGGCGACTCTCGGGAATCCTGTGGTGCTTGGTGGTCATCACTGTGGATTGCCTAGACCTCTTTCCACACAAGCTGGGAAGGCTGTGCTATCTCTTACCAGTGGTAAAATGTGGGACTCATGCCTTTGAGCTGTATCCTGCCTCGTGACTTGTCCTTCACAATGGAGTTCTGGGTTAGTTTAAAATGTTCTGTTCTCTTGTCTTACTTTCCTTTTCTTGTGCTACCACCTCCTCACTCTCCCCCCCTTCCCCCTCGATTTTCCTGTGTCAGATGCCTCCCTCCTCCCTGTGCTCCCCCAGCCCACCTGTGCACTCACCTCCCCCTGGCTTCAGCATGACCTGATTTTACATCATCTTCACCTTTAATGCACTGGTTTACTATTGTTCTTTCCCAGGGGTCTTGCATTGCTCTCTGGTTAGTAACAATGCACTGATTTCTCTAATGCCCTCCCAGAGTCCCTCCCTTGGCTGTTTGCCTTTCTTCTGGGGTTGATGCAGATCATAGTCTTGTTTTTAATAATAGCTGTGGATTAGTCACCTGAACATTAGTGGTCCAGGTCCGCTGGTGAAGTATATTGTTGGCTTGCTGGTAGTGATTGTCTGTTCATTATTTTCTGTCTCCTTCCTTGCCTTTTCTCTCTCTTCTATAAGCTGAGTATTGCTTATGATTGCCCCTGTTTTCTCACTCTCATGCTCTTAGAGGGAAAAAATAAGAAATTAGGAAATGTACCACCCAATTTTAATTTTTCTGCCTTAATCGTTTTCTGTAGCTTTGATAACTAAGAAAGGAAGTGAGAGGATAGCACAGTCACATATTTATAGTTCTTTCGGGGCAAGAGAAGCAGGTAAGGCAGACAGACAGTGGTCAGGAATCCTCTGTATCCTTGGAGTACTTAGTAACACTTCCTCTGTTAGGCTTCCTCACAGCTTTGCACTAAGTTAGAAATCATAGCTGTTCTTTTCCATGTGCAGAGAGTCCCCAGAAAACCAAGGAAGTCATTACTTAGATTCTATCTTTTGTCATTGGCTACTGAATAGAAAAGTATCAGCTATAATTAATGTTTTTCATATATATCCTAATTGATGGTTTATAAAATATCATAGTTGGGGCTGGGGATTTAGCTCAGTGGTTCCGGTGCCTGCCTTGCAAGTGCAAGGACCCAGGTTTGATCCCTGGTAACCACATACAACAGTGCCGGCCATGGTGGCTCAAACGCTTGTAATTGCAGCACTTGGGAGGCAGAGGCTGGAGGATTGCTGTGAGTTCAAGGCTGAGCTGAGGGCCAGCCTAAACTACAAAAAATAAGTCCCTATCTCAAAAATAATTATACTACTATACTAATATATCCATTTTGTGTGTTTGTATGTATGATATATATGTATATCTATATGTGTATATACATATATATCTTTTTCAGTCATTATAATAATTTAATGAGATAATTACTCTGATCTTTTTCTGAATGAGGATCCTGAGACTTGAGAAAACCAGATATATCTCAGGTTAGAAAGTAGGAACAAGCATACTTAATGTCTGATATGTTGTCTAAAAGCCTTGAAGAATGATTTGCAATCTTATTTAAGCCTTTCTGTAAGCTTGCTGGGGAGTAAGACCATCAAGATTTATTTTGGGGGAGAGTAGCCTTGGAGATTGGTCAGCATGAGCTTTAATTTTCTCTTCTTTCTGGTCTGGATTAATGACCCTGCTCTTAGGCAGGCATTTTCTCTCCTGTCATTCATGTTTGTCTGTAGTGAGGATTGAGATGGCAAGAACCTTGTTCATCAAAATGCACAAACAGGACATCCAGAAACCTGTCAGCAGGTCCTCAGCAGCTGTCTGTGCATAAAGAAATTCACAAGCAGGGTAAAGGTGTGATCATCTATGACATAGCTGTCTACTTGTTTGTGAACAAGGACCACCTATTAGGATGTAGATGGCATACCGTCCTTGCAGGAAGAAGATGAGTAGCACTTAGGGCGCCCAGGTTAAATGCTGTGTCCCAGTAGTTTCTAGGATCTACAGAAAATCTAGTGTGTTGGCCTGGGATTTAGTTCAGCACTGCTGCACCTGCCTGGTAAGTGCAAGGTCCTGAATTCCATCCTCAGTGGCCCTCCCCATAGATGTCATGTGTGGCCCTTTTTGACTGTTGTTCTAGCTAGCCTTGTGCCTGTTATCTGTCACTCTAAATCTCATTATAATGCCAGAATTGTTCCCAGCTCATATCCCTGCCTTCCTTCCTCCTTCTGTAGCTACTTAACCTTCGAAAGCAAAGGATGCTATACCCAGCAAAGTCACTGCTAATGACAACTAGGACTGGAGGTTTCAGATTAGGGCAGCCAAAATATCTCCACCAAACAGACTAGCCACTGGGTATATTCAGCTTCTTAAAATTTGAAGCTAGCCTAGAAGGAAATATATCCTTAGCTCACAGTTGTGAAACTTGGCTCTACTTTGTATTTTTACGTGGGAAAAACATCTCTGAGAATTATGACTTTTTAGCTTTAAGATGAAATGTCTTCAGCTCTATTTATTTTCTTCCATCATCTAAATTATCTGATTATGTTCAGGGGATCTTTAACCAGAAAACCATATAGTTAACAAATATGCAAAAATATTTAGTTTTGAATATGATGATCTTTTCTGGGTACCAGAGATGAGTTCTGGTTTGGCATACTATGGCTTTTTTTTTTTTTTTTTTTTTTTTTTTTTTTTTTTTTTTTTTTTTTTTTTTGAGACAGGGTCTCATTTTTGTAGTTTAGGTTGGCTCTGAGCTCACTGTGTAGCTCAAGTAAGCCCTTCAAAGCAACCCTCCTGCTTCTGCCTCCCTAGTGCTGGGATCACAGGCATGAGCCACCATGCCCGCCATGGTGGTATGTGGTACTGATTGCTGGTGGGCATGAATCACCATATCCTGCATTGTTGTATGTAGTTACCAGCAATCGAACTCTGGACCTTGCAAACTCTGGACCTTGCACTTGCAAGGCATCTGCAGAACCTCTGAGCTAAATCCCCGGCCCTGATAGATCTGTCTTAATAGTATTGTACCATACTCATAGACACATAGTTGTCTGCTATAACAGTGTGTTTTCTTTTGTTTTGTTTGATCCAGGATCTTACTATATAGTCTGGCTTGTCTTGATTTTACTGTAAAGCCCAGGGTAGTCTAAAACATGAGTTGCTGCTGTTTCAGCCTCCTGAATGCCAGGATTACAGGTGTACACTAATCTACTTAACAGACTCTTCTGGTGTGGGAGTTTGAACTGAGAGACTCGCACATGCTAGCATGCACTCTTATCATTGAGCCATTTTCCTGGCCCTTGTTCTGTGTTTTTGTTTTTGTTTTTGTTTTTGTTTTTGAGACAGGGTTTCACTTTGTAGTTCAGGCTGGCCCTGAGCTCAGCCTCAAACTCCCATCACAGCAATCCTCCTGCCTCTGCCTCCTGAGTGCTGGGGTTACAGGCGTGAGCCACCACGCCCGGCACTGTGGTATGTGGTACTGATTGCTGCTGGGCGTGAGTATACACGCCCAGTATTATATGTGGCTGGGTGGGTGGGGATCAAACCCAGGCCCTTGCACTTGTAAGACAGGCTCCAGAACCACTGAGCTAAATCCCCGGCCCCTTGTTCTGTTTTTGAGATGAGAGCTTGTTCTCTTGTCTGGGCTGGCATCAAACTTGTGCGCTCAAAGTAACCCACCTCTGAGGACTACAAGCGTGTGTTGCCTCATCCAACAGAGTATCTCCTTGCTAGATATCTACAGAGTATCTATCCTTGCTAGATGTTTTGTAGCAAGGAAGTCTTGAAGTCGTCTTAGGACCCCAGATCTGGCTCAAGTGGTATCGCCCCTACCTTGGAAGCAAGCACAAGGGCCTGAGTTTAGTCTCTGGTACTGCAAAAAATTAAAAAAGAGGTCTTCTTGGTGTGATTTAGCTAAGGAGAGTTCTTAATGCTGTCAGTTCTGACATATAAATGGTGTCAGAAATATTCTTCATCTTATCTAAATAGTGATGAAATATTCATTTGCCCTTTTGATAAAACTAAAATTTAAAGAAAATGTTAAGAATTAGATAGTATTCCTCTTATCAAACAGTAGTCCTGATGGCTCTGTGAGACTCCTGTTTACCTCAAATCTTTCCAGTCAGAAATTCCAGCAGAGTAAAGGCACATGACCTTGGTAGTATAGTATTTTCTTATGTTCCCTATGCTGAGCCTGAAATTTCTAGGACTTCTTAGGAGTCAATGAATGATACCCAGTAACAAATATGTCTATCACAGCCAAGAAAGGATAAGCTAATTTTTGACGTATGAAATCTCCAGATGTGAGTAACGTCTACTTCATTTTAAAATGGAATTGCCATTGTCTTCCTTTGATTTAAAAATATAATATTAAAAGTATAAGAGAAACTCAATATGGTAGTTATTCTCCTTGCAAACTAGAGACTGCTAGATTAGACAAGAATCAGTTAAACTCACCTATTGAGGAAATATAATAAAATAATTAAATGTTTGGGATTTTGGCCAGGCGTGGTGGTAGATACCTCTAATTCCAGCACTCAGGGTGAGGCAGGAGGATCAGTACAAGTTTGCGACAAGCCTGGGTGACATAGTGAGTTCAAAGATACCCTGAACTACATAGCAAGACCTTGCCTAAAAAATTAAAAAAAGCAAGCAGATAACTCTGCCTGTTGATTAGTGTTATACAGAATCACTCCTTGTTATGAGATTAAAAATGAAAAGCTTCTCATTTACCAGACAATTTAAAATATTTTGCTTACTTTGATGTTGTGGGAGTTGATTAAGTTTTTACAAGGTGTACTTTTAACGACAAAGCTGTAAATCTTAAAGGAGTGAATGTGAAATATAGAAACATTTAAAAGAATGGACTGTTTTGGCAAGTGCTGATAGGTATGGCAGGACTGTAAAGTCTAAGATCTGTGGCAGGAGATGAACTCTGAGTGCAGATCTTAAAAGGTATGTGTGCCATGGAAAGAGGTGAGCTTATTCCTGCAGGACAAAATGTCTTATTTCAGCTGTGGAATCACATGGTGAGATTTTTACACAAGTGCCTGGAAGATAGACTATAAAAGTTACCACTAAAGTACTAAAAAGGTAGTGAGGCAAAATACATTCTCAGCAACTGTTGGTGTGGGTATACATTTACAACTTGCTGTTGTTTTTAATGTTTAATATATTAATAAAAAATTAAAAATAAAGTACTAAGGAGAAGCATAAGAAGTCTTGGCGGATTTGAGCCTGGGTGTTGAAGAATGCATAGGACTTTGAAAGATGAGGATCTAGATGAAGGGAACATACTCAGCAGAGAGCGAATAATCAAAATTCAGGCTGGAGATTTAGCTCAATGGTTCCAGCCTCTGCCTGGTAAATGGAAGGTCCTGAGTTCATCCTAAGTTTGATCCCTGGTACCACATATCACAGTGCTGGGTATGGTGGTTCACATCTATCATCCCAGCACTTGAGAGGCAGAAGCAGGAATTGGATTGTCTTGAGTTTGAGGCTATCCTGTGCTACAGAGTGAGTTCAGGGCCAGCCTAAACTACCAAGAGAGTCCCTATCTCAACAACAACAACAACAAAAAAAAAGGATAATCAAAAGTCTCAGAGGGCTGGGGATTGATTGAGCCCAGTGGTTTACCTCACAAGTGCAAAGTCATGAATTTGATCCCCGTCACATACACAAAAAACCCCAACCCAAAAAAAGGCTCAGAAAAATGAGAAGTGTCCTGAGGATTAGGAATGGGCTGTCTGATACTTGTCAAGCCTCAATATATTTGTGAAATATGTACCTACCTGAATACTAGCTCTTTACCAAGGACTTTTTTTTGGTACTGGGGTTCAAACTCAGGACCTTGTGCTTGTGAGGCCAGTGTGGCACCATTGAGCTAAATCCTAGTCCCATACATATGAATATTTTAGTGAATATAGCAGAAGAAAAAGGAAGTAGAATATATCTGAATTGTGCCTGAGCTTAAAAGGGGAAAATACATAAGGAAAAAATTAAACAGCCAGGAGGTGCGAGGAGGAAGACATAACCACTTAGATTTGTATGTTTATTTTTTAGCATAAAATGGACAGAATATGGATTTGCATAATGTAGCCAGATGAAATTAAAAGGTAGAATAAAGGAAGAGAGGAATTTATAAGTGATAATTCTTTCTTTCTTTTTTGTTTGAGACAGGGTCTTGCTTTGTAGTTCAGGCTGGCCCTGAGCTCAGCCTCCAACTCACATCACAGCAATCCTCCTGCCTCTGCCTCCCGAGTGCTGGGATTACAGGTGTGAGCCACCACGCCTGGCACTGTGGTGTGTGGTACTGATTGCTGCTGGGCATGAGTCTCCACTCCCAGTATTGTATGTGGTTACTGGGGGATTGAACCCAGGCCCTTGCGCTTGCAAGACAGGCTCCGGAACCACTGAACTAAATCCTCAGCCCCAATAATTATTTCTTAAATAACTCTTCCTTTGCAGAAAACTAAGCCTCTGCAGATTTGAGAGACCTGTGTTGTAAAGAGTCCCCTGTGAATGATTTTAAGTAGGACTGTACCTTCTTCCTAGAAATCTAAGCTCTTTAACAAGTATGTAGTCTTTGGAAACAGAGACCAGGGCATCAGGTTCTAATTAACAGCACTTAGTAAGGAAAGGACTTGACCAAGATCACTGTGCTCTCCAGGGAAAGGAATACAAATCAGACTGGAGATGGAGTAGAAGCAGAGAAGCACAGGGAAATAAGTGTGTGTGTGTGTGTGTGTGTGTGTGTGTGTGTGTGTGTTTTAATTGGTACAGAGAATCAAATTTGGGATTTTGCAGAAAAATGAGCTAAAACCTTGGCCCTGCTGTTGTTCTGTTTGAGACAGGGTCTCACTATATCGTCCAGGCTGGTCTTGAACTCATTGTGTAGCCCAGGATAGCCTCGAACTCGTGCCTCAGACTCCTGAATGTTGGGCTCACAGGCATATGCCACTACACCCAATGAAAACGAGTTTTTTTCCCAAGTAGTCCTAATTTTCAGCCAGGTCAACCATGTACCTCAAGAAGACAATGACCTTTTAAATTGCTTGATGCAAGAGATTTATTTATATAGGCTCCAGTCAGAGCTCTTTGTCATTCAGGAGCGAGGACAACTTGACTGGACAGTACTTAGATAGCACTCGTAGGTGTACAATGTTTTTTATTCTTGTAAGTTACCACCTCTCTGAGGTAGTTAATCCTGGACATTAAGCAGAAGAGCTGTGTCTCTCCTCTGTTCTGGAGATGCATATTTTCTTATTCAACACTTGTCTTGGAAGCTTGTTTGAGGATTTTTTTTTCTTGTAAAATCATTTACAAGAGAATTTTAGACATTTTCCCTCTCCTTCCTAAATGCCCCTGTGAGAATTAATCAGGAATGTACAGAGTTCAACAACTGGGAAAGCCATTAATGACCCAGCCAGCTTCTGTCCTGCTGACTTTAAGGCAGTTTCTGGCTGTTAAAATTGATGAGGATTTCTCTGGTGTTTCCCTGAAAAGTGCTCCTCTTGTTTTCGAGGAGCAGTGCCAACATATACTAACACCATAGTCTTCACTTTTTCAAAGCTGGCTTTTCCTGTTAAAGAGTGTTGGCCATGTGATGTTAGAGTCCACTTGTCATTATTTCTAAGAAAAATTGTCACTCTGGGTCTGCCTTCCCCCACTGCTCATTTGACAAACACCTTCCCATTATTACATATTTAGTCTCTGCCTGACTTAATGTCCTTTCTTCCAGCTCATGCAGTCTTGCCCTTTGTTGGCCATTTGTCAGCACAAAAATGAATGGTGACTCTTAGTTTTCTGAATGTATTATTATGTTAAGTACTTTAAATTCTTTTGGTCTTTTCTTCAGACTCTTATCATCTTCATTTCCGCTTACCCCAACTCTCCCACCTCAGATCTGTGTATTGAAATGTGTTTCCCTCGCTCAATTCCTTGTCTCTGAATCTGCTTTTTTTCTAGACAACAGACTAGAGACTAATTACTCTTTTCACCTCTAGTTTCCTTAGAGCTGCGTCTTTGGTCTGGCGTCTATCTCTGCCAATGAAGAAATCACCCTTTTTCCTTTGTATGACTTATCCTTTGGTTGGGTATTCTTACCCTTCCTACCTTAACTCGTTCTTATTTTCAAGATTTTTCTGGTCAACCAATGTCTAAACTGTGTGTCTGTCTGGCTGTTTTTTCCTGGAGCCCTTTGTTTTCTTTTCTGGCAAGCAGTGTCTCATTTGTGTGTTTAGCACGTTTTCTCTCTTCCTAACTGTTCTGGCTCTTGTCCTGTCATTTCTCCTTCTTTGCTAAAGTCCTAACACATTCAGTTTGAAGGCTTCTGTACATGTTAATTGAGATACCATTTACCTCCTGCTTTTCCATCCTTAGCCAAGATGTTAAGCTAAAGCACAGCACCAGCACCTCCTTTCACTGGGTTATTGTTTTTTTAATGGTGTCTTCTACGTGAGACTTGCTTGTGTATAAGTGAGCTGCTCTCATTCTTATTTTCCTTTAAAAAAAAATTTCATTAATCTTTAAGGAAATTAAAGCCATTTGTGCTGGCTGTATTCTCTGCCACTGTCCTTCCTCCAATTTGTGTGTGTGGGGGGGTAAAATACATACAGCATAAAAAAGTACTGCTTTAATCCTCTCTCTTTTTTTTTAATTGAAATCTTTATTGGTACATTACATATACACATCATGATTGCACTCCACAATGGGGATTTGTACCCGTATAAGACACAACTTACTTCTCATTTTTTCCCATAGCCCTATCCACCCTACCTCCCCCCTCTATACCTAAAATTTGTTTCCTTTCTTTTTTGTTATAATCCTCTCTTTTTAATGAAGAAACTGATCATAACAAACTGGGTTGCATTTAGGTTTTAATAAAACTAGAAGAAGCTGTGTGATACATGTTGTAGGGAGTCACATCCCCCCCAGCTCTGGTGCTCGTCCATTGTTTTGATTTCTCTTCCTGCATCTTCTTTCCAAGTTCTGTCGCCCTTGCATGTTGGCCACTTATCAGTGCTATCCAGAGCACTGGTGTCTCCTCTCTCTCACCCCGACAGCTGCAGCAGTTGTCCCCAGATAAAGATTTCTTTGTCGTCCAAAATGAGGTGGCTCTGTAGCCCTATAGGAGCCAGTCATTAGCTCCATAGTATAGTTCTCTTGGAGCTATGGAGTGGAGTAATTGGATTTGTTCCCTGACATTTCTTTCTAGCTTAGTTCTCTGTCTTCTTGTTTCTTTTCATTTTTCTTTCTTTCCTTTGTTTTTCTTTCTTTCAGTACTGGCATGAAACCATGTGTGGGTGCACCACCACTAAGATATGTCTCCATCTCTTGTTTTTTTGAGACAGATTCTTTTATTGTGTGGCTCAGGCTGGCATTGAATTTGCTATGTAGTCCAGACAGGCCTTCAGCTTGTGATGTGCCTGCCTCAGCTTCCTGAGTGCTGGAATTACAGATACATGCAACAGGTTCAATTACAACTTTTTCATCTCGTTATGTTTTTTAAGCTAAAGCACAGCACCAGCACCTCCTTTCACTGGGTATATTGTTTTTTTAAATGGTGTCTTCTATCTGAGACTTGCTTGTGTATAAGTGAGCTGCTCTCATTCTTATTTTCCTTAAAAAAAAAAAAACTTCTTCATTAATCTTTAAGCAGATTAAAGCCATTTAATATCTTAATATCTTAAAGCCCCCTTTTTACTTTCTATTTAATTTTATCTTTCTACTTACTCTTCCTCTTCAAGTCAAAAGTATTTCAAGTCAAAGGATTATGGTATCTTAAGGAAAACAATAGTGTGCTTTCCTTTTTAGGGAAAAATAAAAATCAAATACTGACTTTTGATGGATCAACTTCCAATATAGCTGGTATTGATTTCTCTTAATGCTCAGCAGCCAATCTACCAAGATACAGAACCTGCATAGGATTTTTTTTCAAGCTTATACAGCTCCCAGAGGTCCACTTAAAATCAAAGTGTTGCCTTAACTTTGGTTTCAGGGCTAGTTTGAAGATTATTCTCATTGATTTGAAGATAATCCAAAGGGAGATTTCAGAAAATGTCCCAAATTGAGCTCTCAGAAGTTCATTTATTTTGTGGAGTGTTTAAGGAGCTAATTAACTGTTCTGTGCAGCCTGTGCCCTTTGGCTTATTGTTCCTGTGTTGCATTGGAAACGAAGTCACGTGAAGTTCTTTTTCTGTTTTCTTTTAGGAAGCAGTGAAATGTAGCAGAAAGATTTAGGATCTCACAGACCCAAGGTCCTGAGTTCAATCCCTAGTACTGAAAAAAGAAAAAGAAAAAAAGATCCAAGGCTTTAAAATCGTATCTCCCTTGAGTCTTGCTTCAGTCACTAACTAGTTGTGTGACCTTAGGTATTTCTCAGTCTGAATCTTAGTCTTCTTATTTGTAAAGCAAAATTAATAGTACTCTATGGAGTAGCAAGAAAGATTAAAGGCACTACATTTTATTAACCTCTGTATTGGAATATCATAGAAACATTCTGCTTATTAGAATTGCTTTAATAGTCTATAAAGAAAACATCTTGAGGGCCGGGGATTTAGCTTAGTGGTTCCGGCGCCTGTCTTGCAAGTGCAAGGACGCGGGTTCGATCCCCGGTTAACCATATACCATACTGGGCGTGGAGACTCACCCCAGCAGCAACCAGTACCACATACCACAGTGCTGGGCATGGTGGCTCACACCTGTAATCCCAGCACTCAGGAGGCAGAGGCAGGAGAATTGCTGTGATGTGAGTTTGAGGCTGAGCTCAGGGCCAGCCTGAACTACAAAGCGAAACTCTGTCTCAAAAAACCTGAAAAAAAAAAAGATCTTGACTCTTTTTTAACTTAAATGATTTAGCTTCAGATTGCATTTTCTAATGTTCACTATTAGCAGTTTTTAGTCTTTCAAGGAAGGAACAGGAACTAACAGTAGTCTCTTTTTTTCTTTATCACTGATTTTTCCATATGGAAGGTCATCTGATTCATCTGAAGGTGACTGTTTCCAAGTTTATGTTCCAGATCTCAAAATCTAAACTTGGCTTCAATTGCAGGTGTCACAGATTCAAAGACCACATCGACTCCAGAAAAATCCTCATTCTCTTTCCTGAAACATTGGTAAATGCTCAAGAGTTTCTATTTGAGGTTCTCCAGAGATACACTATAATAACGCACTACTTGGGTTAGCCACCAGATGACTGATTTTTGTCGCCCTTCCCCTCAGCAGGAATTTAGCTTTGGGGATGGTGGGTTTTTCTGCCTTCACATCCCTGTGTCTCTGTGGCCCTTCCCTGTCTTTTCACTACTTTGAGACAGTGTCAGGGATGTAGCCCAGATTGTCCTCAGACTCATGAACCTCCTGCCTCTACCTGCTGAATGTTGGGATTATGGCAGTGTGCCACCATGCCTGGTTCTTTCTTAATGACTCTCTTACGCATAATCTTTTTGTTTCCACCAGGGATAATGGTGACAGATCCAGACACCGAGCTCCCCGTAATGCCCGGATGTCTGCACCTTCACTCGGACGCTTCGTCCCAAGGTAAAAAAACTGGATTGTGAACAACAGAGGGAGGCTAGGATTTAGTTTTACACCTACTGTAGGATCTTTGGATAATCTGTATCTGAAATTATTTTCTAGTGAGCTTATATATTCTTACCCTACCACTTGAAGATTTGACAGGAGATGATCAGCCACACTGAAAAGAGAAAAGTAGATGTAGGAGCATTGTGTTTAAAGAGAGAAGCCTTGGCAGCATTGGGTGTGCTTGGGTGGGGTTGCTTTATTAATTAATTAATTAATTAATTTGGCATGGGGATCAAATTCAGGACTTTGTACTTATAAACACAGTCATGGTGCCTCTGAGCTAAATTCCTGGGCCAAGGGTGGGGTTGCTTTAGAAGGGCAGGAAGGAGATAAAAATTTGGGAGAGGAAAAATCCTGGGAATTTTCACATCTGTTTGAGTTTCTTAGGTTTAGGGTTCTTTAGGTTTAGTGTACCATTAGCCTAGAATTTTGAAGACAAACACCATTCCTTGTTTTGTGGTAGTCTTCAGCAGGCTTTTCATACACAATTCCTTCTTGTAGGCGTTTTTTGCTGCCTGAATACTTGCCTTATGCTGGGATTTTTCATGAACGTGGACAGCCTGGCTTGGCTACGCACTCTTCTGTTAACAGGGTCCTGGCAGGTAAGGCAATGTTTCTTTGGATTTTTGTATTATGCGATTGTAGTGAGCCCAATAAAGCTTTTCTCTCTTTTCCCTGTATTGGTGTGATAGTCTCTTGGCTGAAAACTGTTTTGGAGTCTTGTTCTCAGTTCCTTACTTCCAGGCAGGAAACAACAGAGTGGAAAAACCTTTCTTTTTCCTATTTCTACTTCCTTCAGATATTTTGTTTAAAATGTTTAAACCATTTGTTTTTTTAATCCAGCAATTAAGTACTGGCTATGCTTTTAATTGAATGATAAGGTATCTTGTTCATGATTGGGTTGTGGAGATACTCATGAGCCAGATCTTGTGATTTAATTAGGAGCTTAACATATATCTCTTCAACTCTTTGCTGCTGCCAGCATATGGAGTAGACTCTTTGGAAGAGTGACAAGAGAGAGAGACGCATGGAGCTGTATGAGCTTTCTGCAGAATACAAAATGGGCTGGAAAAGCCTTGCTGGGGCCATTTTTATGAGCTCTGAAGCTTTTAAGTGACCAGGCTGTGAGACATGTGTGCAGCAATTTCTGATGACAAAGATTATTTCCCTTTTCCCCTCCCTGAACTACTAACTTGTAAATTTATGCAGGAAAATGCATAAAAGGTATAAAATTCAAGCTACATTTAGTTATCTCTTACTAAGTATTCATATGGAAAACTTGGGGCCAGATATGGGACTCAGTACAGAGTGTTTATCTGTCATGAAGCGCTGGGTTTAATTTCCAGCACTATTAAAGCAAAACTGACAAATGAAAAAACCCCACAACATGCTGTTGTGGAAAACCTGTGCTTATGTAGTGGTTAAAGGTACAGAGGGATCTGGTGAGTCAGCGTGAGTATTCGTGACAACTGGTAGCCCATTTGATCTGGCCTCCCCAGAGTAGCATCCTTGACACAGTCTTGGGGTCGGGAAATCCTAGAATCCTCAGGGGCTTCTCTGACCATTGCCAAAGCTTTGTAGGTCCTGGGCTGGCAGGGGAGCAGACCACACCATGGTAATCTGCCACCTTCATCTGAAGAGGGCTTTGGTCCTGGGCATTGCTTTGTATCTTAGTGGAAGGTATGTGGAAGCTCCTCACTGCAGAAAATCCTCTGTTGCCAGGCAGTAATACTCCCGAGCTCTTCTCCACTCTTCTGTGTTCCAGACATCTGTTTCCCACATCTGTTACCACCCCACACAGCACCTCCTGCTTCTCTACTGCTGGCAAATCTCTGTCACCTTGGCATTTAGCTTTTTGGGAAAAACCTTATATTGTTTTTGTCCTTCTTGCTTGTGATAACTCACCTCCGCTTCCTATTCCTTCCTTTTGTTGGTGGTCTGACCCTAAGTGGCCTCCTTGTGTCTTTGAATACAGGGCCTGCCTGTGTTTCAACAGGCAGATGTCTACAGATGTGGGATCACTGAGAAGGGTTCTCTATCAGAGGATGCTGAATGTTCATAATAAAGGAAATCTCATCTCCAAGAGCCTCACTGTTGAGTTACATTAGCAGATGGTTTCTGTTCACAATTGAGCCAGTTGCTCTCATTTTATCAAGATACACTTTAGAGAGCTATTGGACCTTCCTTTAAAGTTCTCATCATTTATAGATACTTGATTGTTCCTCTAGATCAGTGGCAACAAACCTGTGGCACGTGGGCCACAGCAGGCTGATATCTGAAAGTTCTATAAGGTTTACCATCACTGCTCTAAATTCTTTCGACAGTTGTGTCATTTTGTCTTTCCTTGAGAAAATGCCAGTAGTGACAGCAAGAAATGCTGCTGGGGCCAGGGATTTAGTTCAGTGGCGTGACTGCCTGCCTTGCAAATACAGGGCCATGAGTTCAATCCCTGATACCATCCCCCCCCCCAAAAAAACCCCAAAACACTTTAACATTTATTGAACACTTACTTGCCTTTGAGTGCTTTATACACACTTCATTTCTTCCCCTGCCCCTTTATTGAGTTTATTGGTACTTACTATGTACCAGTGCACTCCGTTTCTGTCCTGTAGTATAGTAGTTCTATGAGATGGATGTTATTACCTAAGTAATAATGTCAGGAATTGAAGCCCAGGGCATCAAGACCTCCAGCGTGATTTGGCCCGGCCACAGTGGAGCTCCAGCTGAGCCCAGGCATTGGATTCTAGGGTGAGCACACCAAGCTAAGTCTGCCTCCCTACAGTTGTTTAACAGGTAAAGCATCAAATTAGCGTTCCTCTTTCAGAACCTTAATCAGGAAGAGAAAAGAAGCTCCCAGGGAACTTGACTAACCTTCAGATTTTTTCTTATTTAATCTCTCCGTTTTAAGTTTCCTAGACATGACTTTTTTATGACCCAGTAGTGCTTGCTGAGAAAAATCTTAAGTAATAACCCTTTCCCAAGCTTTCTCGTCCTCCTGGACACAGATGTTTTGCTTTTATTAAACTTACTTGTGATCATGTAATTGAGCTGCTATAATAATGGCTTTCAGAGTGAAAGAGAATTGGCCTTTAAGCAGTAAGCACTCCCAATTTTCCTGGAAAGGCACTTTCTCTTGTATGATTGGAATGAGGTTGTGATGGTCCCTAAACAATTATATTCAGCACATATTTGTTCTGCAGCTGTTATGTGGCAGGCAGTGTTCTAGATTAGGAGATAGATCAAGATGGATCTGAGCCTGCCCTCCTATATCTCCGTCTCAGTGGAAAGCCAGTCTTAATCTTACTATTCATCTCTTGGCCCAAAATATTATTGGAACCTTTGTATAATGAGTGGCTTCTTGTAGGGGTGAAACATGGAAATTTGACAGGCATGGAGGGATAAACAGATACATAAATGCAGTTTTAAAAGATGTAACCATTACTGTGGTCACATGTGAGTACCCAGGGAGCCCTAACAGAAGCTATTCAGAAACATCAACAAAAATGGATTTGAAAAATTAAGATCTTTTTGGTCTTCTTTCTCCCAGAAGAGCCAGGGACGATAATAGTGAAGCAGGAAATTTTGAGGACCTTGGACAGACCACTCTTAACTTAAAGATAGGAGCAAGAAAGTGGTTTTTAGTGTCAGCGGCTTAGCAAGTAACTCCTGTCTCTCAAGAACCCTGAATAGAAGGATGCTCTTCTGTATATACTGCTTTTTACATCTGCAAAACTTAATTCCATTGGAGTTTTCATGGGAATATAGCAAGCAGGATTTACACAAAGCAGAGCAGTGGAAAGGGGAGAAAGCAAAGAGTTCTGGTGGGACTTTCTGAGTCCATTATGTTCCTTTGGTGACAGATTACAGAAGTTGTCATGGCCACTCAGGTATAATCTACCAAGAACATAGTTACCTACTTAACCTGTAGTTACCCAGTTCCACATGGTGGGGTGGTCTCCCCCTCAATAGAAAATGGAAGCAACCAAGCAGGAATCTTGACAGTCTGATCATCCTCATCTCTTTACCCTTATCTTCATGCCTTCTTAACCATTATATAGGCTCCTGATGGGTTTCAGCAATTCATCAACCCAGGTCAGAATCAATTTGGGTCCATATTTAAACAAGTGTAAATACATTTAAAGCTACTGTACTTCTGTCAAATTATGTTTGGGGAAACATGTAGAGATCTAGGGAGCTCCCCCTGCTGACTCTAGGAGGCTACTTTAGCTATTGTAGTTTCAGCAACTAAAGTGAAGTGAGTGACAAGTTTGCATTGGGCCAGCTACTACCCTGCATGCTTTCTAGTATGTGGCCTTCTTTGTGTAAACCCTGTGAGGTAAGCAGTACCTTTCATTCTGCAGAGAAGAAAACTAAAGTTCAGAAAAGTTATGCCACTAGGCCAGTATAACACCACGAGAAGCAGACTTGAACTTTCAGCCATGTCTGCCTGACTCATAAGACCTCCGTTCGGTCGTCTGTGCTGTATTGCTTGAGTTCATCAAGTAGGGAATATCTGCCAAAAGATTCTTAAGCTTAAAATATTTTCCTGCATATTTGAAGCCTCATAAAAGTGTAATGAGAAGCCCTGGCATTTGACAGCCTCTTGGTAATTACTGGAAGAACAAAAACTTCTGAGGAATAGGGACCTGGGTCATGTAGGGTATTAGTTATCTGCCCTGCATAATCTTTTTGACTTTCATCCTAATGAGCATCTGCTTCTAGCAGATGTGGGTCTTAATTTACTATTTTGATTAAAATCAATGGAAAGTGTCAGAATTTCTTGCACCTGCCCACTGGTCATTGGAGCCTGATCAAGTGTCTTGGGCTAGAGATGGCTTTGTGCCCAGTCATCTTTAATTCTCTTATGATTTCTTCTTTGACCTATTAGTTGTTTAAGAGTATGTTACTCATTTTTACATGTTTGTAAATTGCTCCCATTTCCTTCTGTTAGTGATTTCTTATTTAATTTCACTGTGGCCTGAGAACATATTTTGCATGATTTCAGTTATTTTAAATTTATTAGAATGTTTTGGCTCAGTTTATGAGCTACCCTGGAAAATGTTACCTATGTGTTTGAGAAGACTGTGTATTATTAAGTACAGTTGAGTGTTGTTCCCCTCCCAGCCCCTGGTGCTGGTGTTGAACCTAGGATCTCGTACATACTAGACACGTACTCTACCACTGAACTATGTTCCCCAGCCCTAGGTAGAGTTCTGTGTAGGTTAGATAGATCCACTTAGGGGATATAACTCAGGGGTAGAGCATTTGACTGTAAATAGATCTAATTAGTTGATAGTGTGTATCCTGACTGATAGTCCGTCCTCTGGTAGTATTTATTATTGTGTGGTATTGAAATTTCCAGATGTTGTTGTGTCTTTATCCCCACAGTTCTGTCAGTTTTTGATTCATGTATTTTTTTGGACTTTGTCATTTAGATATATGTGTGTGTGTGTGTGTGTGTGTGTGCGCGTGTGTGTGTGTGTGTGCGCGCGCGCACGTGTGTGTGTGTGTGTGTGTGTATTCATAATTCTTTCTTTTTTTTTTAGGTTTTTTGAGACAGGGTCTCACTTTTGTGGTTCAGGCTGGCCCTGAGCTCAGCCTCAAACTCACATCACAGCAATCCTCCTGCCTCTGCCTCCCGAGTGCTGGGATGATAGGCGTGAGCCACCACGCCCAGCACTGTGGTATGTGGTACTGGTTGCTGCTGGGCATGAATCCCCACGCCCAGCATGGTATGTGGTTACTGGGGATCGAACTGGGTCCTTCCGCTTGCAAGACAGGCGCCGGAACCACTGAGCTAACTCCCCGGCCCTCTGTGTATTCATAATTCTTACAGCCTTTTTTTCTTACAGATTTTTTTTTTTTTTTTTTTTTTTTTTTGAGACAGGGTCTCGCTTTGTGGTTCAGGCTGACCTTGAGCTCGGTCTCAAACTCACATCACAGCAATCCTGCCTCCTGAGGGCTGGGTTTACAGGCGTGAGCCACCACACCCACCACCATGGTATTGGTACTGATTGCTGCTGGATGTGAGTCTCCACTCAGTATTGTATGTGGTTAGTGGGGGATTGCATTCCGGCCCTTGCACTTGCAAGACAGGTGCTGGAACCACTGAGTTAAATCTCAGGCCTCTTACAGACTTTTATCATTATAAAGTGCCCTTTTTCCTGTAGTAATATTTTTGTATTAAAGTCTTTTTTTTTTTAAAGACAGGGTCTTGATTTTGTAGTTCAGGCTGGACCTGAGCCCAGGCAAGCCTCAAACTCACAGCAATCCTCCTGCCTCTGCCTCCTGAATGCTGGGTTTACAGGCATGAACCACCACACCCAGCATTGTGGTTTGTGGTTATCAGGGATCATGTTTGGGACCTTGCATATGCAAGGCACATGCTGGAACCACTGAGCTAAATCCTCTGCCCTTAAAGTCTGTTTAAATTAGCACACATGCTTTAGCTCTTTATGCTTATCGATTGTATGATACACCTTTCCCATCCTTTTACTTTCAACATATTTACATCTTTGAATCTAATATATAATTCAAATAATTAATATATAATCTGATTTCTATATCTTATAGAAAGTATATAGTCAAATCTTACCTCTGAATTATTTGGTCCATTCAAACTTAATATTTTTAATGTTGTCATTGTTAATTTTTATCAATCATTTTGCTGTTTCTTATATTTTTAGTATGTGTTTTATTCATGTCTTTTCTATGATTGCTATCAAATAGATATGATTTAATGTGTGATTTTAATACCTTTGTTGAGTTTTGAACTATATTTTGTAAGGATCTAGAGGCTTAATTCTCATAAGACACAGAAGCATTGCTACACTATAGCTCTGTAGCTGTTTGTGCTATTGTCATATAGCACATAACCAACAGTTATATTACTTTATATAATCTTATACGTCTGTCTCTTGACTGATGTGAGACAGAACTACTATCCCATTCCCAAAAATATTTGTCCTTGTTAACTTTATTTTTGGTTGTCTTTTACTCCTCTCATATTTGTTAAAAATACTAATATTCGGCCGGGGATTTAGCTCAGTGGTTCTGGCGCCTGTCTTGCAAGCGCAAGGACCTGGATTCGATCTCCGGTAACCACATACCATACTGGGTGTGGAGACTCACCCCAGCAGCAGTCAGTACCACATACCACAGTGCCGGGCGTGGTGGCTCACGCCTGTAATCCCAGCACTCGGGAGGCAGAGGCAGGAGGATTGCTATGATGTGAGTTTGAGGCTGAGCTCAGGGCCAGCCTGAACTACAAAGTGAGACCCTGTCTCAAAAAACCTAAAAAAAATACTAATATTCTCTTCAATGTGTCTGACTGACCCTACTCCCCTTGCCTGGTACCTCAGGGAATTGACTTCAGGAGGTCTCTAGGCTAGATTGATCAACCTCCATTGGCATCTGGAATGTCAGACTTGCTGACTTTTAGGAACTAGCCTGATTTCACAACCTAATAATACATGTGTAGTACTATAAATTGCATAATTGTTCAGTCTTTAGCTCTGTACATTGATTAGCCAGTCTGAGAAAGATGAATGACAGTTATTGCATTTGAGGTCCATCATGGTTTTGCTGAAGTATGAATGGAAATCAACAATGATTCTGGTGTTGGACCTTTTATCTCATTGACTGAGCTCTTTATCTCCCTGCTTTGTACCCTTCTGGTACCCAGTGGCCAAGCAAATAAAGTGAGTGGCACATTCCAAATCAACATCAATTAAGATAACTCTTTATAAACCCCAGATAAATGGACAATTAGTGGTGGTAGTACCAACTAACTGTGCTGCTTTAATAATTAACCCAATTACCTTTCCTTCTGCTCCAGTGATGAAAGTGAAGACGATAATGGGCTGGCTTGGTTTCCTAGGAAACAAATCAGCACTCCTCCCAGAGAACACAGCCTTCCCAGCTGCCTGGCAGCATCCAGGGCCTTTCACTTACTTGGTGTGTACCAATCATGGGAGTGTTCTTATGCTGTGTGTCCCAGGCCTTTACCACCCCCTTATCCCAGTGTGTCTCTTTATAGTAGCAGTGAGAGGTGTGCTTCTGGGTTCTATATTGAATTGCCTATATAGATATTCCTCATTTAACGACCTGCTTGGATGAAGACTGTTCAGACTTCTGATCTGCCCCCGGACTTCCAGTCAGTCATTTTTTTGTGTAGTTCTGTACATCTTGTTAATAGAGCTTCAATGTCATTTTTTTGTATAGTATATTATACTATTATTTTTGCTGATTGTACTGTAGAAAACTATAGTTTTATGTTCTGTTTTACCCTACAGTATTGCCTGTAAGAGGCAAAAATAAAGTCAGTGGCTTCTCAGCCTTTTGGCTAAGATCAAGTTTATGAGTTTAATCAAATTGGAGTTTCTCTAACCATTCTGGAATTATGGGTGTGAGTCATTGTGCCCGGCATTATGGTATGTGGTACCAGGGATCAAACTCAGGATCTTGCACTTGCCAGGCAGACTCCAGAACCACTGAGCTAAACCCTGGCTCTGTAGGCATGATTGTTAATGAGCACTTTCTCTGTCACTACTATATCATAAAGTATCCTGCAATTTTTGAATAGTTTTCATCCGTACCTTTACTAACATGTAAGGAATTAATATTATTTGATCCCAGCTGAGAAAGTGATTTTTCATTGGCTGCTGTATTTTACTGTAAAGGTTGTTGGCCAACATGTGCTTTTAAGAAAAACAAATCATTTTCATTGAACTATTTTGATAACATGATATATAATATAGATATTCTTCAATTATCAATCTTCCTGTTTAATGACAGTTTGGACTTAACAACTATGGCATACTATTCAGACTTAACCTGCTACTCAGACTTAGCTCCCATCTGTTTTTTTTTTTTGTACAGTTCTAAACATCTTGTTGATACAACCTGAATGTCTTTTTTGTACAGTACACCTTGTTAATGTACTACTGTAATTTTTGCCAGTTGTACTGCACAGTATGGTACAATAGTTGTTTAAATTTAATATTATGCAATACTGTACTGCACATAAGTTAGGCAAATAAAGCAAAACCATTGAGTTTCTTTGTTCTGAATATTGTAATGTTCGTATTATATACAACTTACTTACTGGCCATCAAGTTTCTTTGTTCTGGATATTGTAATGTTCATATTATACACAACTTACTTACTAACCAGTTTGGGTAGTAACCTAGCAGAGATCAGAACTTGATCATTGAACATGGAATGTCTGTACTTATTCAGGCTTCAGGGAAAAATACTGGATCTTGTTAGTGAACTTTTCTCTCCTTTTAATATGTGTGACTTAGTTTTTCTGTGCCTTTGTCTTTCCTCCAGGAAATCTCCACTTTCCCAACGGCTGCTTTACCCATATGTCCTTTCTGTAATGTCACTTTGAAATGTGCACAGCACTTTCTAGATGCTTTGCCTGTTCTAGGGTACCATAAATATTACAAGATAATTAAATGCCGTCAAGGAATTTGTAGTCCAGCCAGAAAATGGCCTGATTTTGTTGTTGTTATTGTTTATTTCTTTCCTTTTTGTTTCCCACTGAGAATTTAATGATTCCCCCAGGATTTTAACCTCCTTTCCTGAGAGGTTAACTAAAGGAGCTGTAGTTGAAACACGAGCGTGGATCAAAACATCTTCCTGTACAATTTGAAAAAGCTCTGAAGGTATCCCAGCTTATCTTTTGCAGGGTAGATGTTGCTTAAGAGGCATACGAGCAGAGTAAGGGATGGAGCTCTTGGCCTGGCATGGAGGTGCACATCTGTATTCCTGGCACTTGGAAGGATGTGGCGGGAGGTGAGCTCAAGGTCATCCCGAATTACATAGTGAGATCCTGACTTAAAAAAATGTTTGAGGGCCAGATATTTAGCTCAGTGGTTTGGGTGCCTGCCTTGCAAGTGCAAGATTCTCATACAGGTTCAGTCCCCGGTAACCATATACAACAATGCCGGGCGTGGTGACTCATACCCACCAGCAGTCAGTACCACATGCTCATGTCTGTAATCCCAGCACTTGGGAGGCAGAGGCAGGAGGATTGCTGAGTTTGAGACTGAGTTCAGGACCAACCTGAACTACAAAGGGAGACCTTGTCTCAAAAAACTAAAAAAAAAAAAAAAAGAGTTTGAGCTTTGGAGCCAATCTAAGCTCAAATATTCATCTTTTACTTCCTAGTGGTATCGTGTTGGATAAATTATGTTACCTTTTTGGGTCTTCGTTTCTTCTGTACAATATGCCTAAGAATAGTGCTTAACACACAGAATATTTTAAGGATAAATGTAATATAGTTGGAGCATCCTTAATCTGAAATTCCAAAATACACAGAAATTCAAAATTTATAGTTTAGCTTATTGTGGTAATGGGGATTGAACCTAGCAACTCACATATGCTGAGCAAGTGCTTTAGCACTAGGCTATATTGCTATCCTTTTTAAGACAGTAATTTATTTTATTTATTTATTTATTTATGCAACGTGGGTCTTGCTATGTAGTTGAGGCTGACCTCAGATGGGATCCTTCTGCCCCAGCTTCCCAAGTGCTGGAATTACAGGCATGAGTGCCATTCCCCCCACCCCAAGATCTTGCTGGTTTACACTGCCCAGGTTGGCCATGGAGTTGAGATCCTTTTGTTTCAACCTCTGGAATAGTGGGATTACAGGTATCTACCCTCCCATCCATAACTGTTTTGAGCACTGACGTGATACCGCAACTGGAGAACCCCATATGATGAAACTTTGTTTTCATGCACAAAATTTAAAATATTGTGTAAAATTACCTTTAGTCTATGTTCCTATGAAACAAATTTTGTTTGACTTAAGTCATCCCCTAGACATCTCATTCTATATATCTGTACAAATATTTCAGAACCTGAAAAGAAAAAAACACCTAGAGTCTAAAATGCTTCTAGTCTCAAGCATTTCAGATAAAAAATACTCAGCCTGCATATGTGAAACACATAAAATAATATTATGTGGGAGCAGGGTATGGTGGTCCAAGCTTGTCATCCCATCATGCAGGAGACTGAGACAAGAGTCTCGCTGCAAGTTCAAGGGAGCCTGGGTTACATAGTGAGTTCAAGGCCAGCCTAGAATAGTGAGACCCCATCTCAAAAAACTAAAACCAAAAGAAAATTTAAAAAGAATAATATTGTGTGGCACACAGTAAGTGTCTGATAGGTGTTAATTATTCCCCTGTAAATAATGTTTTTGGAGGGGGGCTGTACAGAGGTGGAAATCCAGACCTTGCACTTGTAAGGCAGATGTGGCACCACTGAGCTAAACCTCTGGCTCTCCCCTTCTGTAATTTTATTGCACTTTTTGAAGCCAGTATGAAATGGGATTACACAAGTACCCTCAGTGGTGAAACCGTGCTGCTCTCTCAGAAAGCTTCTACTTTCCTCCTCACTGGATTTCTTCCTAGGTCCCAAGCAGGGTTTTCTTTTTGTTGTGGTTGTAATAGAAAAGACTGAGAATCTGGGCTAAAGGCTAAACCGAGGGTACTTGTATTGATAGTTTGTGTGTCCATTCTTACTTGTAGCAGTGTTACGTGAGAGTCATAAAGTTTTGTGTTTAAAAAAAAGCTTTTTTGGGGGGCCAGGGAGTTAGCTCAGTGGTTCCGGC
>PVIR01007756.1:0-59600 GCA_004026965.1 Petromus typicus | reverse complement strand
TAGGACCTTGTGCTTGCAAGACAGGTGCCAGAACTACTGAGCTAAATCCCTGCCTCACAGTTAACATTTTTAAACCAGAAATCAGTGATCATCTACTTCTCTAATTTCTTAGGTCATACACTCTTTGGCTAATGAAAAGTCAGTAATTATATTTCACAAACACCTTTCAATCTTCTTTTCTGCCCCTTTTTCATTGCATTCATGTAGGTCCACAACACCTAGTCTTAAAATATAATGTACTAATAAAAATTCTGAGGTACCGTAAGCCCAAATGATTAGATAAATACTATTGAAAAGATGGTTCCCCATAGTTACCAACAAAAAGACAGAAGCCACATTACACAGGGCCAGGCAGAAACATGAGGGTTCCTCAAAGTTTTGGTAGATAAGAAGAGAGGGAAATGGGTGCTATTGTGAAAGGGATTGACTCTCCAATTTCTATCTCAGTGGGTCTACAAAGGAGGTGAAAGACCTCTACTTTGAAAACTATAGCACTCTGAAAAAGGAGATAGAAGATGATATCAAAAAATGGAAAGACATACCTTGCTCCTGGGTAGGAAGAACCAATATTGTCAAAATGACTATACTCCCAATACTACTCTACACATTCAACGCAATCCCGATTGAAATCCCAACAGCATATTTCACAGATCTAGAGAAAAAAAATCCAAACTTTCATCTGGAACCACAAAAGACCTAGAATAGTCAAAGCAATTCTAAGTAACAGGGACATGGTGGGGGGTATTACAACTCCAAACCTGAAACTATACTATAAAGCCAACGTGATAAAAACTGCATGGTACTGGCAAAGTAATAGACCCGAGGATCAGTGGAGTAGACTAGAAGATCCAGAAACTACTCCAGATACACTGAGCCACCTCATCTTTGACAAAGGAGCCAAAAATCCTCAATGGAGGAAAGATAGCCTCTTTAACAAATGGTGTTGGAAAAACTGGGCTTTAACTTGCCAAAGACTAAAACTGGATCTAACTCTTTCACCATGTACCAAGCTAAAATCAAAGTGGATAAGAGACCTAAATATTAAAATAGACACTCTGAACCTGTTGCAAAACAGGTTAGGTAAAACTCTTGAAGACACTGGCTTAGGGAAAGACTTCTTGAACAAAACTTCTATAGCACAGGAATTGGCTGAGGAAATCAACAAATGGGACCTCATTCTTTTAAAAAGCTTCTGCACAGCAAAGGAAACCACCAACAGTGCAAAAAGGCAACCAACAATGTGGGAAAAAATCTTTACCAGCTGTTCCTCAGACAAAGGACTACTATCTAGAATATATAAAGAGCTCAAAAAAATTAGCCCACCCAAATTTAATGACCCAATTCAAAAATGGGCATCTGAAATGAACAGATATTTTTCAGAGGAAGAAGTAAGAGCAGCTAAGAAATATACGAAGAAATGTTCAACATCATTAGTTATTTGAGAGATGCAGATGAAAACAACACTGAGATTTCATCTCACTCCACATAGAATGGCTGCCATTTCAGAATCAGCCAATGGCAAATGTTGGCGAGGCTTCGGAGAAGAAGGAACCTTTCTCCACTGCTGGTGGGACTGTAGACTCGTACAACCCCTGTGGAGATCAGTTTGGAGATTCCTCAAAAAGATAGGATTGGAGGTCTCATTTGATCTGTCCATTGCCCTGCTAGGTATATACACACAATAATTAAAAGACTCATATCACAGTGACATATGTGCACTCACGTTTATAGCAGCTCAGTTTGTGATTGCTACATCTTGGAAACAACCCAATTGTCCATCAACTGGAGACTGGATAAAAAAGCTGTTATTCGTCTACAGAATGGAATATTACTCTGCCATAAAAAATGGTAAGTTTGAATCATTTCTACTTAAATGGACATACCTTGAGGATATCCTCATAAGTGAAATAAATAGGTCACAGATAGATACATATTGCATCTTTTCTCTGGTTTGAGAAAATAAAGATGTAGATGAGTTCTAGAATTGTATGTTATATATTGTGAGATAGAAAACACTCAAAGTAAAATAGGGTGAAGGGAGAAAAATAATGAGATTATAACAAAAAAAGTAAGGAAACAAATTTTATGTATATGGGGGGTTGGTAGGGTGGGTAGCGCTATGGAAAAAAATGAGAATTAAGTTGTGTCTTATAGTGGTACAAATCTCCATTATGGAGTGCAGTCATGATGTGTATATGTAATGTACCAATAAAGATTTCAATAAAAAACAAAAGAAGAGAGGGAAATGTCAGCAAGAGTCTTTATGTGGCTTCTATGGGAAGGAAGGGGTAGGCAGGGTTAGGACTGCTAGTGACAATAATTTCAGGGCTGTCTGGGACACAGCGGCTATCTCTGGAGGTCTAGTAACCAGTCCTGGGGAAATTAGTACTGGTGGATTATGGGCCAGAGAGTGAACAATTTAAAAAGGTGATGTTTAGGTATGGGCTGTATATTGGCTGCTCGCATTTGAAAAAATGCACTCAGAGTGTTTATTATCACTAGGAGTTACCTTATACCAGCAGGGGCGGTCCCTGCAAGGGAAGGAAATTCCCAGAAATCACAGCAGCAGAATCCAGAAAAGAAGATGTTGTGGTATGGCTTGTCAAGTGAAGCACTATAATAATATTCTAATATACCCCCGTTCTGATGCTCTCTTTCTACAAATGATCTTATTGAAGACCACCTATAATCACGTACAGATTTGAAGAGATTGGCCTAATACTTACAAAATGAAATTCAAAAGTTTGTTTTCCCATCCACAATCTTGAAATAGCCAGCCTATGCTCTTTTGCCATGCTGCCTCCTGTTTTATCCTCCAAATCAAGTTGAATTGAAGAAAATTAATTCTCTATTTCTATTATCATTATCAAGTGTACCTGTATTTTTAATTAAAATAACTGAATTTTATTTTATATCTCCGTTAGTTTTTTATTATAAACTTTATGATGTTAATATGGTTGCTCCTTGCCTTTGAATGTCAAAAATCTTTGCAGTGAGTGAGCTAGCCAGACACCACCACATTGCTCCACCACAATTAACTGTGGATCTTTCCAAAGGTTAAAGTGAGGCTGCACTAGCGCTATTCTATTTTGCTCCTTTTTCTTTGAATTATTCATAAATAACCCTAAGTGTTAACATCTGGTTGAATGGAGTAAATACACTTCTGGCTCTTGACCAGATATGCCCCAGTGTTTTCTAGTCTAGTAGAAATTCATTCCCTGTTTAGAGACCCTGCTTTATCATCCAAAATAGCACAGCACAGATAAAGAGGTGGATTGGAGCCTCAGAGTCCATGACTGCTGCTTCTGTGCACTATTAGTTCAGTGATTATACTGCAGCTCTACAGAGGCTGTTCCATGTCACACACTAGGACACTGAAGAATGAAGCCATGAGCTCCTGAGCGCAGGATAAACAGTGACAGTTTAAAGGGCAGGCTATGACTCTCCAGGCGCCATTCTCAATATGGTCATATTTTCCAAGTGTCTTTTTCTTTTTATAATGGAAAGGACAATATTTGGTCTTTTTCGTATTCAAAGTCATCATCAAATCCTCTAGCATTCTCGAAAACAACCAACGCTGTCAAGATTTGATCAAATATCTGAAATCTTGTAGTGCGCTTAGTGGTAACATTTGATCATTTATATCTGTTAGTAAAATAATATCAGGTACTGTGATTGATAAACCTGAAATATTAATGGTGCAACATGATAAGAGTTTTTCTTTTTCATTCTAGCATTAGTAAAATGCTGCTGGTCAGTAGGGTGGCCACGACTTACACCTTGGGTCCTGCTATCCTATGATGCTGTCATCTTTTGTGATGTCTGAGGTGCTTTGCTTATAGCAAGTAAACGAGGAGGTACTTTTAGCCTGGTTGGCACAGTTTGGCCTGACTTGTCCTTCTGTCATGGTCCTCTAGCCTTCTGTCCACACCAAGGTGGGGGGGGGATGAAGCAGGACTGGAAAATGGGGTCCTGCCCACAAAGACGGAACACTTAACACTAAATAGTCTCTGCTCCATCTTTTTTTACTGTTAACCATCACAGAAAATGAGAGTTTATGGTTAAGTGTCTTTGATGTTGATAGAAGGCATATGTAGCTGGAATCTTTTGTCACTTAAAATCTGAATTTAGGCTAGTTACTTAAATCTACACATATGTCATTTTAATTCTCTAATAAGATAATAATTAATTAGGTCACGGGGAGATTTAATAATAAAATGCCTGTCTAGCACTTTAAAAGGACCTGGAAATTACTAGCTGGTCAAAAAAACAGAAAAAAGGCTTTCTAACTAGTTCTTCAGAAGTCATTTGCTATTTATTTTTATTCACATATTTTCCTTTATCATATAAAGCTAGAGCTTTTTAAAGTTTAAAATGCCAAAAAAAAAAATACTAGTGCTTTTCCTCATATTTCGTAGTGCTATATTTTAAAACCTTCAGTAAAGGGAAAGCAAAACAGGGGATAAAAGTGTACAAGACATAGACTGAATAAAGTCAGTAGCACTCTGAATTCTACATCAAAATTATCTTCAGAAACCAAGAAGCAGAAGGTAAGAATATTCTCCATTCATTGTTTCAGTTGAAATAAAGAAGCCCAAGCAGTTTTAATATCTGAAGTCTCCTCAACATAATTTGAAGAGATTCCCAATTATTTTACTCTATTGCTGTCACGATGCTATGAAAAAAACCAAAACAAAAACCTAACTTTGTAAAGCTTTGATACTTACACCTAATTAAATGTATGGGCAGCAGTATGCATAGCAGCCTGAATTCAAAAGCTCACAATACTTTTATTTACTTTAATTTATGGAAGTTTGTATCTTTCCATAAAGCACTATTTGGCCTAGGATTTGTTTTCATTCTAACTACAGCCAATTAAATTAGCCCATTGTTGTCACAAAGGCTGACAAAAGATTTGGGTCAGATGCAAAAGTACCAGCATGTATGCTAGTTCCCTTGGCTTGCAAGTCCCATGGGCCAAAGGGACGCTGTGTATGCAGAGGTTTATTAAAACTGAGGACCATGGAACCTCAGAACACCAATCATTTATAGTAAGCAGTAACAAGTCTTCTCTTGGCAAACTCCCTATACCCTCCATATTTTCCTGTTACAAATATAACCATCAGAAATAGCTTGCATAAACAATAATCAAAATGTTGATGTTTTTGACAAGATTGCTAAGCGTTACCTTTTTGGCAAAGCTGGTGCATAGTGCTGGAAAGGACTAGAGAGACTGGGTACCAAAGGAAAAAAAGGGTTGCCTTTGTGATTTTCTATGCATAGATACTGATAAAGCAGTGTAGGTTCAGATTTTATTGGAACTTTTCATTTGAAAAAGCACTACTCAGCTGGAGGGCCTGGACTATGTGGCAGCTAGGAACTAGAGATTACAGCTGGTGAGGAGAAATATTTTAAAGAAAATTTTACATGACTGGTAAAAACAACTATTATTTTACGATGTGTATTTTTATTCAAATGTTTTTAAGACATCTTAGAAAACAGGGGAAGTATTATTTTCAAGTCTGATTTGCATATTATCACATGAGCACCATATAAATGTGCAAGAAACGTATTCTAAAATGAACAATATCAATGAAGAAAAGCAAGAATTATACAGTGCTCATTGTACTATTTCTGTTAAGCGAGGCAAAACAGCTTTGCAAAGACCTTGGAATTCCCACAAGAACCTGTGTCTAGAAATTAGTAACAAAAAAGCTGGAAGCGAGGAAACATAGTTAAATACATCTGAGGATACTGACCTTCTGAATCTCAGGCTCCTTGTGAGCAAAGGTAATTTTCATTAAACTCAGGGAAGAGATACATTTGTCCTAGGCTGCAGGATGGATACGTCCGTGCACACTAAAGCACAAAGGATGCCTTGCTATATTATCACAGTCATTTTCATCCATGTGCATTAGAGTGAGTATGTTAAATAACTTATAATTCTATTCAATTTAGTCACATTGCAATTTATGTGTGCATCCAAAGCCAACATTAGGGAATTAACAATAAATAATTATTGACTCTTACTTTATAATGCCACATTTTAACAAGCAAAAGAAAATTTACTGGATGTTGATGTCTCATTATACCTGGCATGTAATTTATTTCTCTGTTGGAGTTGCGTTTATCAACTGTTTCTGTCCATGCAGAGAAAATGTTCCTACCTCAGAAACCAATAAAAGAACACAGGTGGGAAGCTGGAAAGCTTAATTGAAAGTCTAAGTTAGGCTGTCACTTTGATTCAGACTAAAAGACCCTACTGTATCATTTCTTATTCAACTACACAAAATCTGACAGTTAATTATGTACTGATTAGTATACAGCATATCAACATATAGTGTATCAGAATATACTAAAATACAACGCACTGGAAGAAAGGGACCCATTATAGTATTTGTCCTGGGTACTTTGCTTGTTATTGAGACAAAATACTCAACACCCACCATTTAACAGAGGAAAGGTTTGTTTAGCTCATAGTTTGTAGAGGCTCTAGTCCTAACTGATTGGTTTTGAGGCAGGCTGTCACTGGAAAGGGGCACTTCTGAGGAGAAAGACTACACAGTGGGCAGAAGGTCGCAAAGCAACAAGGGACAACTGTAGCCCTTTCTATCCCTTCGGTCTTAACAGAGTACTTAGGGTGACAGCACTCACACCCTTAATCCTGATGGCTTTGATCCTAGCATCACCCCATGAATCAGCCCCAGAAGCACACACCCTAGATCCAGCCACCCCAGAAAAAGACCCACCTACGACTGTGTGAGGCACTGGAGACATCTAGACACAGCCATAACAGTACTTATTGTTCAACTTTGTGATACCTCGAAGTAAACTATATTGACAAACTACAAATAACAAAAATATTTGATGAATTTCATAAAGTTCAAATAATACAATGATAATTATTACAAAATGGCTGTTCTTTCAAAAGTTGTTGGCAGTAAATCAATTTAGGTAAGCTATACCTAATCTGTATTTGTCACATTATCGATGCTTAATTGGCAAATAGAACACATTCTGCCATAGTAACCTGAATGAAAACTATATATTATTTTGCAAAGTCCTCAATTTAAAAAATTATTTTTGAATATCTGAAACCATGGTACACAGATCCTACTCTACAAAATATTTATAACTGAGAAAATAAAAGGTAGCCTTTCAAAAATCATCAATAATGGTGACTTTTAGTGAGGATTTATTGTGAGCCATCATTTTCAGAACTGCACAGTGTCTCACCTTCATCGCAGTTCAGTGAGATTAGAAATATCAATCTCCATTTTACTCTGAGAAAACTGAGGGATACCAAGGGTAAAAAGAACCCTTAGATCACCCAGGTAGATAGTGGGATTCCATTCCAAGAGCCCTGAGGTTAAGGGCAATTAATCTCTGAGAGGACAGGAGCTGCTGGATCCAGCAGGAAGGAAAGCACCCTGTCCACGACCAAATAGGAGCTGAGATATCAATGCACTCACAATTCCAGTGTATGAGACAATCAGTCGACACTACTCAACAATGCAAAACGGAGATATTAATATTAAAGCAATATGTTTCCAAGATCTATTTCTCTTTGGGCATAATCTGCCAAAGAAGATAAAAAATTATACATTAGAAGAATACATATATTTGCAGAAATACATCTGGAAGCTCTATATTTTAAAAGTAGAAGTTTGACAGACATTGGATTAAAATCTTTTCCAAAGATTCTCCTGCTTTCTGAAGTTGAAAATCTATTAACTGCTCTTTCAAAACTAATTCCATTACAAAATAAACACTAACAACTTATGGTATTTTCCATGATATGGAGGAATATTTCCTTTGAACTTCATGCTTTAATAGCCTCCTAGACAAGACTAAATTAAGAAAATCCCATGTTTATATACTGACTTACATAAAAACCTGATGCAATTTCCTGTTAAAAAATGACTCCTGAAAAAATCAAGTTGTGGGGTTGTTTCTGTTTTAAAATACGTAAGCCTACCATAACTGATTTTTTTTTTTTAGGTTTTTTGAGACAGGGTCTCGCTTTGTGGTTCAGGCTGGCACTCAGCTCAGCCTCAAACTCACATCTCAGAAATCCTCCTGCCTCTGCCTCCTGAGTGCTGGGATTACAGGCGTGAGCCACCACGCCCGGCACTGTGGTATGTGGTACTGGTTGCTGCTGGGCGTGAGTCTCCAAACCCAGTGTGGTATGTGGTTACCAAGGATTGAACCCGGGTCCTTGCGCTTGCAAGACAGGTGCCGGAACCACTGAGCTAACTCCCCGGCCCATCCATAACTGATTTTTAAGGACATAAAAGTATGGGACTAGACAGCAGAAATACACAAGTAGTAGAGGCAAAAGAAAACAGGGAAGCTGACCAACTCTCAGAAATCATCTGACCCAATGTTATTTAGACCACCTTCAATTTTTAACACACTGATGAAAGCAAATGACAAAAGAAAATGTTTAACATTCGTTCTACAGTTTTTACATTCTGAATAACCCAGGCTTGCTTCATTTCATCTAATTTTAGTGTGCTTTTTTTCTTGGTGATAACCTAAAAACTTAATACGAATGGAGAATAGCTTTTCAATTTCAGATGTTGATTTCAGTGTCTCTCTTAGGAGTGTGACCTACTTTACAGCTCCACTTTTTACAATATCCATCCTGACTTCAAATGGGGCTTTGTGGATCATGAATATGGCAGATAGAGATGCTCCTGTTCCACAGCACGGTCAATGGAGAAACACAGATAACGTTAACAAACCTATATTCACTATGAGGATAATAAAGGCTAATGATCTGTAAGGTAGGAAGAATCATCCAACTGATCCATTAGGTATTGTTAACCACAGTTTTAGAAGTTTAAAAAGTGGTTATAGAGTTCTTCCCTGGAAGGTTTTGGAAACAAGCTTCAGGCTCACTTCTTTCACACTGCTGCAAACCTGATCATTCTTGTACTTTAATCATTTATGTGCACTATCTACTCACTCATTTGATGAAAATGATTTTGTAAATACACTTTGGGAAATGTACTCATGTTCTATCCAAATCTGAAATATTGAGACCAACCAGACAGCATTTATTTTTTTGTCTTTTAAATTGGTGGTACTGGATATTGAACTCAGTGATTCTAGAGTGTTAAACCAGTGACCTACCATAGGACTACATCACAAGCTCAAAGTATTTTCTTCTTAAAACAGCATGTTAGATAGGAATGTATAAATCCTAGCACAGAGATACTCACAACCAGAGAAATCTTTAGAAGGCAGAAAAAAATAATAAAACATTTTAAGTGTTTCCTATGAAGTAGGCCAGTTTTGAATCTTCACAAATCTACCAAATACTATTTGATTGTTATTTAGATAGTCTGTACCCATTTTACAGATGAGAAAATTTAGCACAATGTGAAGGCAAGCTTGAACTTCAGGTTTTTTTACTTTCATACATGCACTTTTGACCATATTATACTATGTCCAAATACTGGAAGCATTTCAAAAGTATTAAATATTCAGAGTGAGAAAGAATCTCAGCACTGTTTCCATCTGTATCTCTCAAGTGACCAGTGATGTTGAGCACTTTTCCATATGTTTGTTTGATGCTTTTGTTTCTTAATTTGAAAAATATCCATTCATTTCAGATGCCTCCTTTTGCATTGGGTCTTTAAATTTGAGGCGTCTGATTTTTTAAAAAGTTTTTTGTACATTCTAGATAGTAGACCTTTGAGGAACAGCTGGTAAATTTTTTCCTCCATATTGTAGGTCATCTTTTCACTCTGGTGGTTTCTCTTGTTGTACAGAAGCTTTTTAATAAGATGAGATCCCAATTTTTGATTCTTTTTTTAATTGAAATCTTTATTGGTACATTACATATATACATCATATTTGCACTCCACAATGGGGAATTGTACCAGTATAAGACACAACTTAATTCTCATTTTTTCCCATAGCCCTACCCACCCTACCACCCTCCTATATACATAAAATTTGTTTCCTTTCTTTTTTTAAATAATCTCATTATTTTTCCTCCTTCACCCTATTTCACTTTGAGTATTTTCTATTTTACAATATATAACATACAATTCTAGAACTCATCTACATCTTTATTTTCTCATACCAGAGAAAGCTATCTGGTAGCTATCTGTGACCTATTTATTTCACTGATGAGGATATCCTCAAGGTATGTCCATTTAAGTAGAAATGATTCAAACTTATCATTTTTTATGGCACAGTAATACTCCATTCTATAGATGAATGACTTTTTTAACCAGTCTCCAGTTGATGGACATTTGGGTTGTTTCCAAGATGTAGCAATCACAAACTGAGCTGCTTTAAACATGGGTGCACATATGTCACTGTGATATGAGTCTTTTAATTCTTGTTGATTCTTTCTGCTAGTTCCCATACTACTGAGGTTTTGCTGATAAAGTCTTTCCTATGCCAGTGCTTCTAAGAGTTCTATCTAACCTGTATTCCAGCAGGTTTAGTGTTTCTGTTTTAATATTTAGAACTTTAATTCACTGTGATTTCAGTTTACTGCATGGTGAAACATGTAGGTCTAGTTTTAGCAGGTTGAAACCCAGTTTATTCAGTACCATGTACTAAAAAGGCCATCTTACATCAACGGTACATGTTTGGCTCCTTCGTCAAAGATAATTGGCTTTGTGTGTCTGGAGTTGTTTCTGCATCTTCAGGCCTAGTCCACTGATCCTTGGTCTATTTCTTTTGCCAGTACCCTGCTGCTTTTATCACAGAGGCTTTGTAGTATAGTTTAAGGTTGGGGATTGTGATAACTCTGGCATGTCTTTGTTGCCTAGAATTGCTTTTGCTATTGTAGATTTATTTAGATTCCAGCTAAATTTTTGGATTATTTTCTCTAGTTCTTTGGAGTATACTGTTGGAATTTCAATTGGGATTGCATTAAACTCATATAGCAATTTTGGGAGTATGACCATTTCACTCCAGAAAGAATGGTTGCTATAAAATAATCAGCAAACAACAAACGCTGGTGGGGTTGTGGGGAGAAAGGAATTCTTCTCAACTGTTGGTGGGAATGTAGACTGGCACATCCACTGTGGTGATCAGTGTGGAGATTCCTCAAAAAACTAAGATTAGAGGTTCCATTTGACCCTGGTGTTTCTCTGCTGGGAATATAAAGAATTAAAAACATCATACTACAGAGACATATGTACACTCATGTTTATAGCAGTCCACTTTGCAACAGTTAAATCTTGGGAAAAAACCCAAATGCCCATCAAATGGAGACTGGATAAGGAAGATGTATTTTTCTTCTATAATCTGTTATTACTCAGCCTAAAAGAATGATAAATTAGAGACATGTATGGTTAAATGGATGCTCTTTGAGGCCATACTCAAAAGTGAAATAAATCAGATACATATGTGTAAACACCATATTGTTTCTCAAATATGAGAAATTGAAGGTGTAAATAAGATCCAGAATGTATGACAGATATCATGAAATATGGAGAAAATATTCAAAGGGGAAGGGAAACGGGGTGGGGGCAGGAGAATGCAAAGAAGAGAAAGAAAAAAATTGATGGTAAAAAGGATAAAACCTAAACAAAGCTTATGTATACGGGGGATTGAAAGGGGGCAGGGGAATGGGGAAAATAAGAATCAGTATGTATCATGTAGATGTATGAATTTTCAATGAAGACTGTGATCATAATGCATTCCTAAAATGGACCAATAAACTCAATTTATTTAAAAAAACAAGAAGTACTGGATACCTTAGGAACAAAACCGAAGTCTTTCAGAAAACCCAGAGGCTCTGGGTCACATGCACAGGGCCCAAGTGGCACGCCGCGATGTGAGCGGCAATGATGCTCAGCTAGAGTTTCTCCTTGACTCTGTCTCTGCAAGGGCTCACAATTTCTGCCCCTTTCCAAATCAGAGCTGTTGCATTTATCTTCCTTAGCAGTTATAAGTCCCTTCTGTTAAAAAAACATTCTGGGATTTTACTATGCGGGTCTCCATCTTTTAAGTTTTCATAGTGAACGTTCTCTTTGCCTTAGAGAAAAGTACCACTTGATTTGACGAGAAGAAACCCAAGTCCCGTGGTCTTCTACTCTGTTATGGTGGCCCGTCTCAGTAAGTGCGTGACCACAGCGCTGGCACGTGATGGTTGCCAGAGTCGGTGCGAATGACAGGAGGGATGGAAAACAAGGTTAGGGTATAAAATAAAACAGAAGAGGCGATACGAAGTGCAGCCATAAGGCAGAGAGTTCTTTTGCATGATATAATAATTTAAACATTTAAATAAGATTTTTTTCTTCCAAAGTAAGCCCTTTGGGATATTATTCAGAAGTTCTGAGAACTGTATCATGTAATTTCAGGTGTGACACAGATATTCATCTCTGCAGAGTGAAATTTATTTCTGGAAATATACACATATTTGTTGTGAAAAATATTAGTGCATTTAGATGTTTTTACTGTGTTAAAACTGATTAAAAGTATCAGTCTAATACATGATAACATTGTCACTTTATATGGTATGTAAGGAGGGTTTATGAGTATTTCTATAGGAGCAATTTCAAAATGCTTTGATAATTTTTGATGATATTGATATATTTTGGTTTTCCTGATGATTTGCCAGAAAAATAAATACTATGATATAAAATGTTGAAAGCAATTTTCATCAATGTCTTATGCAACTAACAGGAATACATGCCCTCACAGTACTACAGCGGAGCTGGAAAACAAAATCAAACATAATACACAAGGATCTGCTGCGTAGACCTGACACCACAGCAGTGAAGGCAGAACTCGGTGGTGGACATTTCCCTGACAAGGAGTCCACAGGAAGGACGCACAACTGATACAAAGTAATTGCTACTGACAGAGCAGGCGGGTCTGCGTCTATGGGGATGGAGCTGCTCTCTGCACTGAAAAGGTCAGAACCCAGCCCCAAACTAGCAAACGTTCCTCTACTACAAATTACACATGTCACATGGATTGAGTACAGAAAATGCTTTTGATCTAGCATAGTTCCCTTCTTTCACAAGAGGTAGTTCACTTTCAAGTAGATTGATTATTATATTACTTTTTAAAATAAAAGTCAAGCTATAATAATCTGTTCATAGAGGGAACTGTTCACAGTTCCTATACTAAGCAATTTACTTTAACACTGACAGACAACTCAACTCAGTGACTTCTACTCTTAAAAAATTCCAGTCACTTCTGTATTTAATAATTAATTTGCAGGACATCCAGTACATGAAATCAAGAATTATTATTTAACAAGCCAAATTTCTATTTTAAAATAGTCCATTTCATAAGTACCTCCTCCCCTTCTTCAGACCCTTTAAAAATAGTGAACAAATAAATCATAAAGACACAGAACAGAAGGAAATATTACTAGTGGATGAATGACTTCAGCCAACTCTCAAGCAATGGAAATTACCCTAAGATCTGGTAAAACACCAAGGTTGGAGGGGGGATTCTAAGTTAATGAAGGGTCCTGAGATATTTTATAGCACTTCCCATGTGTCAGGCAGTATTTTGGTGTTGGATAAATAACAACGAAGAAACAGCAATGAACTCACAGATATACTCATTAGGGAAGACGGCAAACTGAAGAATGAATGTGCATGACAGTTAACGAGTGTCACCTTGAATGGACACAGCGGATATCCTACTACCATGTGTAAGTTAGGCAGCATGTCATATGGCATGAAATGTTTTGGAAAAAATAAATCAGGGAAGGAGAACAGGAAGTCAAAGAGTTACAAAACTTTAAGGAGGATGGAACTGAGGAAGGCATCACAGAGATGCTGGTGCATGAGCAGATTGAAGGCAAGTGCGGGGCAGGCTGTGCAAGTATTGGGACTGCAGTCAATTGGATCTTTCCCCCTGGCCTCATCACACTTCCCTGAAAGCGGACTTTTTGGGCTTGTCAGTCTTGGATCTACGGAATGTGAGTTTATGTGGGGTGCGTCCCTTCTAAAGAGAAGCCTTAAACACACCTTCCAGACTTGATGCTGTCCCTTCCTGAGATTTTGCTCTCTATTATGAAAACTATGTACATAGCTAGATTCCCTGACCTTCACGTGAGATCTGTGAATTGGAACCCAGGCAATGTCAGGACGGCCACTGCTAACCTATCCTTGTCAATGAATATAGTTTCTTCAGATCTGGGAATGGTTTGTTGGGGCAGTACATTGTAAGAATATATTCTATTAGAGGTAACAGACAATGCAAAGACCCCAAAGCAGGTGTACATCTGACCTGCATAAGCATCAGAGCCAGCAGAGTTGGCAATGAGGAAGTGAGAGGCACAGTTTGCACCTGGCCCACCGCGGCAATGAGGGGAAAGTAGATTTGGACCCTATCACTCTGAAGAGGCCAAAGATAAGAGGTTCCAGGCAAGACAAACGACAGAGAACTTGAGGAGGATATCGAGGAATAAGCTGAAAGTGAAAATACAGAACCACCCTACCCAAAGGAAACAATCTCCTGTCCACATGTGCATACTCCCTCCAATCTCTTCTCTAAGCAGGAAACTTGCTGTATGTTACCTGGAGAGACAGAATGGGAAAATTTGGGGACAGGGGGAACCCGGGTATGAGGGATGGAAAGGTGTGACGGAGAGTCAAGACAAAAACGAACTAGCTATATAGAATCTCTAATATCAATATTGATCAAAACATTTTGAAGTTCTTCCTTTACAATGACTTTTAAAACCTTCTTATACACCATATAAAATGATCTTATCATGTACCTGATTCTTATTTTTAACTAGTGTTAACATAATATAAATGTCCAAATACACTAGCATTTTTCACCACAAATAAAGTGTGTATTTCCAGAAATAAATTTCATTTTGCAAAGATGAAGACCTGGGTGACGTCTAAGACTAAATATATACCTACAAAGTAAGTACTCTCAAGTATTAAAAGTAGCTGTTTCTAGAAAAGAAACAGGGTGTGGTGAGATTACACCTTTTTTTTCCCTTAAATCTTTATTGGTACATTATGAATATACATCATCATTTCATTCAACATTGAGAGTTTGTACCAGAATATGACATGGCTTGATTCTCATTTTTTCCCTTTTCCCCCAGCCTGCAACCCCCCAACCCCTATATACATAATTTGTTTCATTTTATCTTTATTATTACCACATTCATTTTCCCCTCGTTATTTACCCCTACCCTCTTTTCCCTTTTACATATTTTCTATTTCACAATATCAACTATACATACTACAAATAATTTACAACTTCATTTTCTCTACCAAAGAAAAGATACACTAGTTACACATCTGTGACCTGTTTATTTCTATGCATTTCTGCAGTAAGCTTTTTGATAATATTTAATTTGCTATGTAGCCAGATTAACTTTTTTAATTAAAATTTTTGTTAGTACATTTTCAGTACTAATGATTACACTACTCTGGGGAGTAGATACCCATATGTGGCATCTTAATTCTTTTGACTCCCCTTCTAGTTCTCTCCTTTCCCCCATGCTCATCTCTAGTTCCCCTACTCCTTCCCTTTGCAAAAGATCTACTTCTATGACTCCTATGAACTTTTATTTGTCCTTAAATTATTTAACTTTGGGTTTCTCATTAAATAATTTATGAAAGAACAAACACTTTAAAATGACATAATTCACTCTTGCAAAAGCCCCACTAATTATACGTCCTGCTTGAAATTTACAAAGTCTGGATAAAACTCCCTGCTAAGGTACCTACCGAGCAAGGTAGTGAGGGTCCTGGCAAAGACAATTATGTGACACGGCCATCAGTGAAAACCCTCTGCTTTTAGACGTAGCTTTACCTAACTCTTAACCTCAGTACTCTTTCTCACTTTGATTCCTCTCTACCTAACATTTCTTTCACGGCCTATTAACTGATTGATTCAATGCTGATCATCACATCACTGTGTTAAATACTCTCAAGCACGCAGCACTACCCAAGTAAGAAAAACATTTGCTTGATGGAACTTTTCAGAGCTGAGAAGTGGATCAAATCATTTTATGACCAATACTATATGTCCTCCTTTTTACCGTTCACACATGTAAATAATATATGCTCATCACTCTAAACATTAACCTTAAAGAAATAAAGGCTAAACAAATAAATAAAATCAATAATTTTAGAGTGTGATCACTTAACATATATTCTTTCAGGTTTTTCCCTTTAAAATATAATTGTAGATATATCAAATAGGAACATAGTGTTTGTGCTCTTCTATACTCTACTTTTCCACTTAATATATCACATTTTCTTTTAATATTTATTTAAAGTCATTTATATCTAAATCTATAGCTTCAAAGACTATGTTAAACTACATAATTTATTTAATTAATCTCCCATTGTGGTGACCGATGTGATTTTTTCAATATTTTCTTTCTCCATAAACACACACACACATGCATACATATTTAAATTATTTACTTAGAATAAATTCCTAGAAATCCAAATAAACATTTCTAGGTAAAATAATATAGGCTTTAAAGGTTTTAAATATACATTGCTAACTTATGCTTCTTAAAAGGTTCGTCTGTTAACAACCCATGAAAAATGTATGAGGGTGACATTAATAACCTTTAAAACTCTGCCAAGGTGAGAAATAAAATAAATTTCATTGTAGTTTTATTTGTTTTATTGACAATTAAGAATGCTAAGGATTGTTTTCATGGTTTTTAGTATGGTTCTTAGCTAAATGACTCTTACAAATTTTTATTTTCTGCTGTCTTTTTAAATTCATTGATTGATAAAAGGTTTTTACATACTAAAAATATCAATTCTGTCATAGTTGTAGACACCCCATTTGCCTCTTTGCATACTTTCTTTTTTTACATTTAGTCTCTGGTTGGAGAGTTTGTGGTAAAAATGTAATGCTTTCTTTCAATACAGGAAGTTTTTTAAAACAGAGTACATTTAGATAAGAACTTGTGCCTTTGATGATTAGTGGGTGAAGCACGAGACGGTGGAGGGCAGCTGTATGAACTAGGTCTGTGATACATCTACAGTAAGGTAGCGATCACTCCTTTCCTCTTTCTCCATTTCTTCCTACTCCAAAGACCTACTTGGCACCTTGTCAGCATTAACCATAACAGAGGGACCAGAGAGCAAAAAGGGGACAGAGGTAGATTTTAAATACAGCTTCAGTGCTAAAAATTAAACGGCATTTGTAGGATATGCACAATGACGTTAAGGCTAAAGGAGCTAGCACTCTGGCCTTAATGTAAAGAGACAGCCATGTGACTGAGATTGGGAGAAAGAAGCAGACTTGGAGGATGAGAAAGTCAAGAAAGCTGCATATGCTAAGTCTGCACTGTTGAGTACGTCATAATCATGTAAGTTGCTCATAACTTTTAATATAACTGGTAATAGATGGTCTTTGGAGCACAATCCAATTCTCTTTCTTTTCAGTATTTATTTAATAAATAATACATTGACCACCACCCAAATTTTATTAAAGCTCATTTTACTTGGTCACAGCTAGTGATGTATCTAATTCCTATATCCTATCCTTCCCACAGCATCTTCAGGCACAGACCAGAACAACTTCTGACTCTTAGGAACAGTGTTTTGGTGATTATGTAAGCCAAAATCATACAAGTGCCTGATGTAAAAATTTCTTTTCGCTCTTGGATTCTGGCTTTGCAGTCATATAAAAAATCTATGACAGGAAAAAAAAATTTTCTGTTTTCCTTTAACAAACACATAGGCACTTCGTGATGACCCCTGCCACCTGAAGTTTATATATGCAATGTGATTATCATCTATAAAAATTTAAAGAAAGACTGTATGTTGAGAAGATTACTGAGTATTTTACGTGTTCAGAATCTGGCCAGTTGTTGAGTCTTAACAATTCTGTATTAGTCAATAAAGTCTATTAAACAGCATATCTTATTACAGTCGTCTGTGTGAATTAGTTTGCAAGTGCTGTGAGCAACGACAGTTCTAGAACTTGTAAGAGTAGGAGCTTCGTAGTTATCTTGATGAACAGGCACTGCGAGCCATCTTCTTCCCCCTCCTTCACACTTGGGACTTTGGGGCAAGTAGAAAAGAGATGGGAAAAGCTCACAGTGATGGGCAGGGCTGACATGGACTAACGAAGGGGAGCAGCGCAGAGGAGGGCAAAGAGTCCCCTTCTTAGTGTCTCTGTCTTTATGCTGCCAGCCAAATCCAGGGGTCTTCTAGTGTATGACCAGCCACTTCTCACTCAAAGTGACACAGACCTGGATTCAAACACCAAACTCTCCCTCCAGCCTTGAGGCGCTGAGAAAGTTTGTTTGCAGGAGCCCCTGTGCAATTAGCTGACCCCACCCGAAATGTGGGGTCTGTGCCTCAGAACCTAATTGTGAACATCAAATGTCCCAGTATCTTGTGCAAGTGAGATTTTAACATACATTTCCTTCTTATTATCTACATATTAAGAATCAGTTCGTTAGCCACCCATTTTAAGAGCAGACTTTAGTCCTTGTGGTTTAAACAATCTCAATCCTCCATTTCTTTTATTTCCAGAGGAACAGGCTTATTTTCAAGTCAAGTCATTTAACAGTTTTGTCACTATTTATGAATAGTGAGTAGCCACATAGTTAAAAAAATAAAAACAACAACAACAAAAAACTCTACCTTCTCTTTTAGGGTTCTCCCAGAGTCATATTACAAAGTACCTACAAGTCCAAGTAAATGCTTAACTCAAGTTAAGATAACTGTTTAGCTTTTGAGAAAACTTGCCTAACAATCAAGCTTGCAGAGGTGCTGTCTCATAAGCTGAACTATATTAGAGTGTATGCAATGCATTATGTATTATATGTATTATATACTATGAACTGTATTAAAGTCTAGAATTTAAAAAAAGCCTGTCCTTTTACAAAAAGGTCCTCAGAAAATACTTCAATAGATCTTTAGAGTAAATAAGAAGCCCCTGAAACAGCTAATGAGAGGAAAATTTCAGGAGGATTTTGCCCATCTCGGTATCATTCCAGTGCAATCTAATTAGAGTAATCAGAAGAGATCGCAACACGGAGCCTGAAGAACAGCATCGATATTCTACAATGTGTGTAGAGTCCTCAAGAAGTGAGGTGAAATGATGAGGAGCAGTTTTCCTAATAGGCCTTAATTTCTAAGCTAAATTTAATGTGTGTCAATGATCATCAACATCACAAACACTAACATCTTGGGTGCCTTACTCGATGTTAGAGAAAGGCATTATATGAATCAGCACCTTCATTCCAAGAAGGCTGTGGCTGAGCAATATTCTGACCCCACAAACACTTGAGCTGAAAGCCTCAACTCTTACGATTAGGAGGTCATATGTGTTGATGACGTTACTGTCCTCCCCACCCCTTTATATAATTTCAAACGGGAAAAACATTCTATGACCTGATGCCTACATGGGCTCCAATCATTCCTTCTTCAATCCTCAAGACACATTTTCATTATTCAGAAATGCACATATCGTATACTTCTCAAGATTTCTTTTATGGAAGAGTTATATATGCAGGGCTCTTTGAAAGTCCTATCTCATCTATAAAAATCTATGTTTAAACCTCTACTTGAGATTGCTTTTTATAAAAAGGAATAAAACTGATAGATTGATAGAACTGGTATCTGTGTCTAATTGTATCAGAAGCGTAAAATTGCTGCCTGTTTTTTAAAAAGTTAGGTTGTCTATGAATAGTCCTCTAATATTAGAAATGTAATTCCAGAGTTCAGCGGCTGTTTGAATTGATTAGGAAAATTGCTGCTTGTACGAACATTCAATTTCATACCTTTAACCACTAGAGTGCTATGGAAAGCACAGTATTTTTAAAAAGTATTAAAAGATATATTTAAATTCAAATTCTCTAGCATCTTACTGGTCTTTAGCATAGCAGACTGGAAGTAGATTTCTAGTATTTAGTATGGTTGAAAATAAAATAGCTGGAGGTACACAGCTCCCAGTATAGCTTAGTGTAACAAGAAACTGCTTTGGAAAATTCAGAGCTCAAAATATTTGTCAATTATTTAATATTAAAAGTTTATAATTGAAATATTACATGTTACATATTTGTAATGTACATCCTCCTGTGTTTTACAATATAGTTCAGTAGCTCTAAAGCTCAAAATCAAGAAAATATTCAGGATGTATTTGATCCGAATTTCACAATGATCATTACCTACAATGGTTTTCTATTTATTTTGCACAAGACAAATTTCTGCCAGGCATCTTAGGAATTGTTTATTATCCTAACACATGTGGTTTCAATTTGTCCCTTTTTTTACAGATTTTTATGATAATCTCAAGGCAAATTCAGCAGGAGTTATTCTGTGAAAATAAGCAGTCATGCTTATATTTTAAGCTTCTACTGTGAATAGATAAGACAGATTTTTAATGAAGCTACAATGGGGAAAGAAAACAAAGTAAATAAAAGCAAGTAGCTGTGCATGGCACTAAAATTTACAATGACTATAACAAGCAGAAATCAATCACATCTCTCACTATAACAATCCTATTTTCTTGCAAAGCACAAAATCACTTGAGCTGAAAGACAACAAAATACTAACCCAAGATACACACATCTACTAATTAAAGGCTGATTTTCTACAACAGAGAAAATCAGTTCTTTTTTAGATGTGTCTAAATTCATTGTTTTTCCTTTCAGAAAAGTGTTGTCTTTAAGTGATTTGACCGAATTTCTGCATATCATTTACATAAAAGGGAAGTGTGTGTGTGTGTGTGTGTGTGTGTGTGTGTGTGCGCGCGCGTGTGTGTGACAGGCAAAATAACATTCTCGTCCCTAAATAAATAAGCTCTGTTTAAAAGGGCAAGACTAATTCACTACTTTAATGGTGGCTTCCATTAAGCTGGCATAGTAACATTAAGCCACTTTAAACTATTGGCAGAACATGGCTAAACCAAGAGCAGTGTGATTGGCCCCTTTTTAGAAAAAGGTCTGGACATAGACACAAACTTTAATTCCATCATGCAATAAGAAAATGCTGAATAAATTAACTTTTTAAAAGGGCCATTATACCTTAGTTCCTCATTACAGATCTCATTACAGACTGTCTTTATAATGCTCACCTGACAATATCATGTAAAATGCTTAGCTTCTAAGGTCAGTCTAAATAAGAGAACAATTCTCCTATTTATAGCAAAGGGTGAACTTTTCTCATTTAGATGTTTAAGCAGCTAACCCCAGAGTTTAATGTAATTAGGGAAGGGATATTCAATTTACAGTATCCACAAGTAATGATAATTAAATTGATCCAAAAAAGCTGTTGGTAAGCATAAGATACCTTTGTAATTACATCCCGTTTTCAAAATGACTTTAGTACTGTGAACTTGAAGCATTTCAGCAAATGAAGGCCAATACACATAAAACGGAAAACTACAGTAGCTTAAAAGCTAGGCTGTTTAACATAACGAGCGGCACTACCAGAGGGAAATCTCAAAAACATTCTATAACTCACCACGACAGCCTATGTTTTCTCCTTTCCTCTCACAAACATCCATTAAAAACTTGCAAGATAGTCTTCATTTTTCACCAAATAAATTCTTCATTACTGTAATCATTTTTTTCAATTTGAAAGAAACCTAAAGAAACAGCTCCTTCATTTCTCCATTATCAGAGTGGCTGATGGCTAGCTTCAGTTTTGTGTTTATTTGAGAGAACAGATGAGAGCTATGAATATGAAACCATTTTTCCCCGTGAGTCGTGAAGATTAGCTAGGTCAGCATTCCACCAGGACCAAGGTGAAAAATAAACAAATAACCATGTTCACAGCAGCTGCAGCGATCAGTCTCTGGAAAATTATTCAGGCATTATGAGAAAGACGATATTAAATGCTGCCACTTGCAGCTTCACGGCTCTCTGAATATTCGCATCAGAAAAGGATGAGCACTTAAGGGGGATCATCAGAAAGCTTGCCCATCTGAGCATCTTCCATTAAGTTTGTGCCTTAAAGGAGGAAGGCGGGAACCTCTGCCTGACAGGCAAAAGGCCTGTCATAATTCATTAATATCACAGCCCTGCTCAGGTTGCCTTCAATGAGGAAGGGAAGAAGCCTATGAAAAGTGCTGAGCACGGAACTCCTTCAAAGATGCTGCTGTAATAAACTTGGGACTTTTGGGTCCTACTGCACTAGAGGCTAAAGACGTTCAAGAGTAAGTACTTCCTGTGAGAAAAGTGATCTAATATAGCATCACCTCATTCTTGTGTGAACCCACATTTGGCTCAACTCACACAAGGATGAGTGAAGTGAAATACAGTGCCAAAATATGAAAGTCAAAAAGTTCCTAGTACTATTAAGGCATATACCTTAAAGTCAGACAAAATTAACACACATTAAATCATGGAAAAGATGACTGGTCCTTAAACATATGGCAGAAATCTCAATAAAATTTTCAATATTGCTATTTCTTTTGACAAAATAATTTTAAGAGACCATAAAGACACATCAGTTTTAAATTCTTTCAACTAGACAAGTGATTTAATATCAAATTAATTACATAACAAAACCTTTAATCAGAAGTAATAGTCATCTATTTTTTTCAACGCAACATCATATACTGATATCTTTTCAGCTTTCTCTTCCAGTTCTCTGATTAAGCCACAGAAGAATCTATAATGTTTCCTCTGCTTTTATTTACAGGGCAAAAATCAAGGACTTAAAAAACTAAAGAGTAACAGACCCATCTGCAAATCAGCAGAAAAGAATCTAACTAGTCTTAAAAACAGTAGCAGTAAAAGGGGACTATTACAAGGGCATGCATTCCAATTTATTAATTTTACCTTATTTTGAAAAGTAAATAAAGTTATCTGTTTTATTAAAGAATGCACTGAAGACATATGGTTAAATATTTTTGAACATCAGCATCATTTTTATAACTCCAAGTAAACATGATCTTGGGTTAGTAAAACCAATTAGAAATTTTTCATAATTATTATTCACTTTTTGTGATAACATGTATTGTTTTAAGCACGTAAAATCCAGATAGTATTAATGCATATAATGATCATAAAGGTACAATCTAACTGCCTGAACAGAAATCAATAATGGTATTTAATGACTTTGTGAGGGAAATAAATGACCCTCACACCCTTAATGGATTAATGTGAATTATGAGCAACACAACATAACATAATGCTGACACAGCCCCACTCAAAGTGGTATCACTTTTCCTATGAGTGCCTTAAAGCCTTATCAAAGGAAATTGTGTTTTAATGCTATTTCGGGTGTCATTTTTGAGAGGATTTTTACAATCCCATTTCATAAAGTATAAAGCACGCTCTGAATAGTTACAAGGAGCTCCATCAGTGGCACATGTGCCAGGTCTCCCTTTGAAAGCTTTCTAACAAAATGAGATCCTAAATACATAAAAAGGATACAATTTAAATATTATCAAACAACTAGTTTATTATAGCTTATATTCTTTGAATACATATTTCCTTAATGTTACCTTCAGAATGTTCCTTTTTTTTTTTCCCCAAAGAAATAAAACCGTACTACATACGTGCATCCTGGCTAATTTCAAAACATAAAACACAAGTATTTCAAAGACCCTTACAAACTGCTTGATGATCAAAGCATACCAGTGAATGCTCAGCAAGAAGCACATACACAGCCAGTAATTTGTTATGTCATTCAATTTTCTAGGAAATTTAAACAAGGAAGAATTTTTCTTTTCTTATAGTAATTAACTGTCCTTAAAGAGGAAAAAAGTCATACCTCTTCTCTGTGTGGAATCAAGTTATAGGAAAATATAGACTCACATAAATAAGCACCTCCCCTGCCCTTTCCTTCCCGAATAGCTGTTAAAATACCTAGCCTGATAGTAACATTCGCCCATAGTTTGGTTTTTCACTGTTAAAATAAAAATGTCCTTGGCAAAGATTTTCATTCCCATCAAATATTTGAACTAGTATCAATAGGAATGGCCAAGCTATCTTGAAACTGTAACTCAGTTTATTATTATTTTATCTGGCATAATTTACAATGCATTTCTGGCCAATTCAGCAGTCCCTAAGCAAAACTTCCAGTAACCTCTCAGAAGATTTGGCACAAATAGGAAGTTCAGAATAGGAATAAATGTGCAGCGACGTACAGAAGCTACTACAGTTATTTCTAAAAATAGCAGGGTTTCAGGCTTTCGGTGGTTTAGGATTTTTCACAAAACAAAACCAAAAAATTCGTAAGATAGAACCAGGAAACTGTAGCTGAAGATTCCTGACTGACGTGAATATTACCTCCTTTATCCCAAAGGATATAATAACTTCTCAAGCAAGTGTAGCGTCATAATTAGCTATAATTGACTTTGTCTTTTAATTTTTAAGGCAATCTATAAATTATGGATTGTTGTGTCAACTGGAAGACAGTTTTTGTCAGCATACTATATATCCCATTATTATAATCAAAACCAAGTTCCTTATCAGGATTACTCTGCCGTCTGCTACACTTTAAAATCACTTCAGGAAATGTTAGCTTATATTACTGAAGCTCACTGCATAATTTTAACATATGCTGTCATAATTCTAACGTAGCTTCAAATACTTTAAAAATGTGGAGTCCACTAGGAATTAACAGAGGATATTAGGAGTGCACATTTATAAAGGGAGATCCTACCCTCCTTGTCTGCTGTTTTCCGAACCACACTGCCTTGCTCCCTCCGTCTGCCCCACACTCTGGCTCCAGTCCATCTCTCTCCTTCTGCTCAGCACCCCTGCTGGGAGATGCAGGGCACCGCTATTCCTCCGGAATTAATGGAATGCTAGTAGGTACCTATTCTTCTCAGATACTCAGCAGGTGTACTTTACCTGGAACATTGGGAATCAGTGAAGCAACTGAGAAGGAAGGATTTATTTCTCTCTTTCCAATTACCATACCACATCCCAATCCTTTCCTTTTTACTTTACACCAATGTCCACGGTAGCACCTGCTGACAGTGTAATGCAATACTACTACAGATCCCCCCATGTCAAAAGTGGATTCTCTAGGTGCCCCACATTAAAATCTATGGTAAAGAGTTTAAGGCTAATAAAAAATACACCATCGAGACTTCTTATAATCCACTGAATAAAATTCACATTTAAAAGACTGGAGAAAAAGAACATTATTTTCACTATGTTTCAAAAATTTCAGTATAATCCTTTAGTACATTTAAAAATACCACCTATCACTATCATTTCAACATTTCTGTAATACACTAACAAATTTCTACATATCAGAAATCAATATTTTATAAACATTCATGTTAACTAGGGTCAGGGATTCATGGTTAATTTCCAACACCAAGGGGGGGGGTGGAAACTGAATTAACACCGCTAGTCAGTTTGGTTAGATGTTCTAATAACTTTTAAAAAATATACATGTACATAAATTTCACTGCATTTTTTAAAGTACTAAAACCCAGCCAAAAGGCAATACTGTTTGACAATATTTGGTGATACCTACGTAGTGAAATTCATTCACTCCTTTTACAAACTTGCATGTATCTCAGGCTAAATCACAGCTCCTGAACTTTACTGAGGATATTTGTCTTGTGATAGTTTTTGAAGATAGTTTTGTGTCTTACAGTTCAATTTGTCAATTGAAAGTATTGCAGTATATTCAAAGAAAAATCTCACTATACATGTTCATTTGCAAAATAGTACCTGAAAATCCAAAGTAGGTTTCCTACACCTCAATACTGAGGTCAATAAAATTTAAAGTTCTCATTGATTTCTGGAGTGTTCTGAAGAGGAAGATAGAAAGTGACACACACACACACACACACACACACACACACACACACACACACCTGCCTAAATTAAATTCTCCTTCCTTTTCTCAAAGTTGTTTCTTGCCATCTACTACGTCCACTATCCTGGAATGTCAAGAAGAAAAATGAGAAAAGGGAAAGTATGCATGAAGTGGGCATGGAAGAGGGGGAAAGAGTTCAGATATCACGTTGGCTGCTCCAGGGCCAACCTAGCAAGTTAAGCTCAACCAGACACTTCAAATGAAACCAACATTCCCAATGAGGCCCTTGATTTTGTATGAATGTACCAGAAACAATTTCAAGGACACTCTCATTCAGAAAAGTATTTACTTAAAGAGTATTTATGTAAGTAACCTTTATCTTAACTAAAATAAATGATAGTGATATTTAGCTTCAAATAACCTGTTACCTGTATGTTTCTACAAGTTGAAAGTTGTATCTAAGAGTACACTAATGTTGTCTCTATTTCTTTACATCTTTGCACACCATTCACAACATGGTATATCTTTGGCAAGCTCTTGATTCAGAAGATCTAGCATAGAAGAGTACTAGGGAATGCTGCTTTCCAACTTCTCTCTTTCCAAGGCAAAGAGAGAGAAAGGTAAAGCAAGAAAGGACACACACACACACACACACACACACACACAAAGAGAGAGAGAGAGAGAGAGAGAGACAGACCAACTGACAGAGACAGAGAGAATAAAATTTTAATCATTCTCCAATCTGATTATTTAAATACAGGATGAGGAAAAACTGCATTTTTTCTTAAGTTCTATAAGACAGCCTAACAGGAAGTATAAAATGACAATTTTATCAAATTTAGTCAATACAAGAATCAACTAGTTGGAATGATACCTGCCCTATTAGCAAAGCTCTGAACAGTCAATAAACAAATGCACTGCCCAACTCTCAGGGCGAAGTTTTCAAAGATAATGCAAAGTACCTCATATGACTAAAGATACTGAAATTCACCAAAGAACAACCTAAGTAACTCTTACGAATCTCAGATGTCTTCATGACTAAATATTACAAAAATAAAGTTAAATCTCTGAAGACGCTCATTTAGTAATGAAAAACGTGAATATTTATAACTTGCTAAAAGAACAAGTATTTTATACAGTAATATAGTAATTACAAAACTAAGAGACCAGATGCTAATAATTTATAATATTTAGTTATTATTTAAAATTTTATAATAATTTATAATATTTAGGTGGTCAAGAATTATAGAGCAACAGCCTGAGAATTAAAGAGTTCTATTTAAACTGTGCTGCAGCTTCTTGATGTTCACCAATGTATGGCACATAACAGGAGAGGCAGAAAACAGGATACTAGTGTCTAAGCGGGGGAGATGGCAACGGTGAGCGAGCGCTCTCCAAGCAAGAGGAGGAGGGATGGCGAAACCACGCCCCTGAACGCCACGCTGACAGGCGCTTGGGTTACGTAACCTTTCATGTCCTTCTGCTTTAGAGAATGAATTGTAATATGTATGGTTGATAATACGAAGTAGAAAATATTTAAAGGAAAGAGTGTAAGGGTAAATAAGGAGGGGGAAATGAATGTGGTAATAATAAAGAAAAAAGAAAACAAAGATTGTGTACATAGGGGGTGGGGGGATGCGGGGGGGGAGGGAAAAATGAGACTCAAGTCATGTCATATTCTGGTACAAACTCTTAATGTTGAATGCGATTATCATGTGTATTCATAATTACCAATAAAGATAATTTAAAATAAAAAAAGTAGAAAGGTAAAAAGTAAATGTTAAAGAACATGACATTTACTAAAAATGAAGGTCATTCTTATTGTTACTATTACCCATATTCTGTAACGGTAAAATGTATTTGGAAATTTTGCCCAGCTAGTACTATACATTTGCCCTTTGAAAACTGTTTCAGCAAATAAAAATATACAAAGCTGGGAAAAAAGGAAATAAATAGCCCCTAAAGTGAATGACTGTAGCTGGTAGTAGTGGTTGAAGACTTTCTACATAGGCCAACTTTTAATATTGATGAATCAATTTAATGTTTTGTACTTAAAAATATGTATACTATTTGTTATACTGGAAAACAAAGTGTCTTTCTGAAAAATAACCAGCATATTAAAGTGTATGCAATGTAGCCTTCTTTTTCTCTTTTTAACAGTAAGCCCTTGCCCCAGTTCGCAGTTATTTTCACGAGTCACCCCCCCTTGCCACACCCAGCATAATTTACACAGATTCCAGGTTCACTAACATGTTTGATACACTGCTATAATTACTTCTCCAATGACGTTTCATTGCCTGCAGGCAAATAAAAATACTGTGTCGAGACAGAGGTTCTGCAGGATCTAATCTCTCTTTTCACAAGGTCAAGCAAAACCTCTGGACCTTTCTGCTAGGTGTGTCATGTCAGGTTTCCCTTTTGTAGATGTCTGAATCATTCATAGCTTTGAAGTATGTCTCTACTCAAATCTTTTCAGATCTTAGCTGAGTGTTATTGTGTTCGCAGACAGCCTCACTGGCCTCCTTGCTGATCTCTAACAGTAACAAGCCTTTTCCTTGGTACAGGCTTTAATATACGCTACTCCTTCCGACTCTGAGTACATTTCTTCCAGGTTTTGCTTGACTGGCCCATTCACATCCTGCAGCTCACATGTCACTTTCTCAGAGAGGCATTCCCGGGGCACCCTGTCCAAAGATGGCCCACACCCCACCCTCCTGTCACTCTCTATTACTTGTCTGTTCGATTCCACTGACCTGGAGTCCCTCCCTGGCATTGGTTTATTACTTCTTGTGTAATTACCGCTCTATTATCTGATGTCAGCATAGAATAAGTTCCATCACGGTAGGAACTTGCCTTTCTTTACTGATGTTACCAAATAACTAGCACAGAGCAGTCACCAGAGCTATGCTGAATAAATAAATTTATGATTTCTCTCATCATCTCACTGATCCTAACATTGTGCTTCATACATATTATCACTGGAAACAAGTATTTGTATAAGAAAGGAAGAAGTATGTTAATAAAGGTTAGTTCCTTTATCTTCTATAGCAATGCATTTTATGTATAATTCCTAGAACATAGTCAATGATTAAAAGCATTTGTGAAATTGAACAAGAGTTTACAAATACAAAGGTATAAAGTAAGAATAAAACACTCCAAAAGTGGAAAGGAGAAATGGGAGTGGAAAGAGAGAGAGAGAGAGAGAGAGAGAGAGAGAGAGAGAGAGAGAGAGAGAGAAAGGGTGGGAGAGAAAGGAGTAACTCAGTGTTTGCTTAGAGAGCATATAGTGTCGTCTTTACTGAAAAAGAATTTAGATAATTTGTAAGGGGTAAGCAAAGGTTTTGCAAAATTATGTTAGTCTGTTACATCTGAAGAGAAAAGCATCAATCATTCCAACAGTATGTTGTTCTTTCTTCCACTTAACTCAATAAAGCTTGGTTTTTTTTTTTTCTATTAAAGTCTAAATATTTTATACATGCCCACAATGTGAGCTAGCATATTTCTCTCATTCTGTAAATCTACATGAATCCTAAATTTTTAATTTACTATTAAATAAGCAAAGGCTACTTCACAGTTCTTAAAAAGCTACAACACTGGTTTGGAAATTCTACTTTAAATCATTTTAAGTCACAGTGATACTTCCCTGGTAAAAAATAATTATGAACTAGGCACGGTAGCAAGTTCCAGTCCATGAGAGCAGAGTATGTAATCACTTTTCAGAAAGTAACAAAATAATGGAAAGCTGAAAAGAATACAAAATGATCTTTTTAACTATTGAATAACATTTATGTAATTCAGAGTCAGGTACAAGTGACAAATGAGGCAGCAAGATTAGGAGTTTATGAACAGCCTGGATTATACAGTTAGCCCTTTTGTCAAAGCAAAAAGAAAAGAAAAAAGTAAAAAACGAAGGTTTAAAGGGTAGCTTAGTAATATAACCCCTGTGCACCACATGTAAGGCTTTCGATTTAATCCCTGGCATCCAAAAAAGTAAAAATGAATTATTTTTTTTTCTTTCAGCATTCACAAAATTATTGTTAGGCTCAATTCTTTCTTTCTCTCATTTCTTGCTTTGTTTTGTTTCTTATCAACTTTTTTACACTGGTTTCTGTCCTAGCATTCTTTAGCAGAATATAATTTTATTTGTATATTATTAATGCTTTCTCATTATACATGCACATGCAAATTATACTACATATTACATAACTTTCTTTATTAGGCTCCATGTTAGATTGTTCAATGAAAATTAAAATTTTCCTCCTGAAATAGTTTCTTACTATTCTGAGATGCTCAACTCGCCTATGGTACTTAACCTTTCTATCTCTGACGTCTTTCCTTGGTATCTGGTATCTGTCTCTTTCTTTCCCTTGAATTTGTGATTTTCTTCATTTGTTTTATGGATTTGATTCCTTCTGTGGTTTCATGAATGAAATATAAATACTAAAACAATGTAAAATTGACATTCCCATAAAGGTTTGGCTATGCTTTCTAATATTATGTTCACTGTCACCATTTATATGTAGAATAAGTTTATGTATGTGAATAACACATCAGTTCATAAATTAAAGGTCTTTATTTCCCCTTTCTGTGACACTATGAGAACTCACTTTTACATTGAAAATTAAACAGATCACCAAAACACATCACTTCTGTTTTCACTTTTATTTTTTAGAAAATGATTTTCGACAGCCAGCTACTACTCTAGTATTGTCAGTCCTGGTCTCCTTTTCTGTCCACCTGCCACTGGCTTCTTGAACCAAACTTTCTCAACAGTGAACTTCTTTAAGTTGTAAAACCTGTTTCTCTGCAGTTATCAGTATGTTATCTCTTATCACTGTTCATGTGTTTCAGATCTGTTGGTCACTAACTGTGAACAATTAATCATTATTACCCTTGTCTTTATATTTGCCATTTCATCCAAATATAATCACTTTCACATTTGAAAGTCTATTCTCATTCCCTGCAAACCCTAGCTTAAAACTTACTACATCAATATATAGTTTCTTATAGCTTCTATTGTCTAGAATTTGTTATATTTGCCCAATTACTTAGAAGCTCTGGTTACACTATAGTAAAAACTACATTACTGCATTTCTTAAATATTTATGGGACACCTACCATGTGTACCCACTAGCGCTGAGGATAAATGTTTAAATAATTTCTTGAATTTCAGTTTAAAAATATCTCAAGTCTTTATCATCTGTTACATATACTCAACTTATTGAAGGTAGAGAAAAATTTCATTTTACATTTTGTAAAACAGAGTTGTATACCTAACGTGCAGAACACAAAATGGGGTCCCTACTAAACAGCACTGTCCTATTAGGTTTTTTTCCAGAGGCATGCTTAATGAGTACACTGAGATTACAAATAGTAAAACTAGAATCTCTATTAATTTTATTGCCCATATCAAAGGAACATTATTTTGCATTATGAAAATGAAATTACTCTCTGTGTTATTCTTTCTCAAAACTACAGTTTTTAAATAGCACAAGCTTGCTGGGTAACAGTTAAACACAGTTAATTCATTCTTTATGTTAATTGAAAGTCAAGATAAGGAGACTGAGAAGGTAAAGCACAAAACAATGACAATAATAACCACTACTGAGAATTAGAAAGCACTTTGCATTTTATTAGGGACTGAAAACAGATACTCCAGCATCAGCTAAAGAAAACATTAAATTATATCATGACATTGGTATAAATAGGGCATTCTAGAGCTGATTCTCTTCTACACTGTGTTCCACACCTCAAGGATTCTTCACATTCTTCTCCTAACATTGCTACATTGAGGACAAAGTAAGGCTGGAGGGTACCATATGGTACAAACAAATTACACAAGGCAAAGTTATATGCGCGGGCAAGAGCTTGAGAGTGGAAATAGTTTTGTGTTTTTGTTCTGTCTACAATTTAACCTCTTACTAGCTTCAGTAACTAACACATCTGGAAGATCTCAAGTGCCTCAATTTTTCATGAATCCATGTTAGAAATTTCAGTGTCCTTAAGGACAGGTCAGTGCATATCATGGACCATCTGAACTAAAGTAAATCCTTTAAAACAAGCCTCGCACTCACCAGAATCACTCTTGGGCATGTGGCTGAGAAGGTAAAACACAATTCAGATTGAAACTCTGTGCTCACCTGAATCTAAATGCAGCATGTGGAAATTCTCTTAACATTATATTTCTCACTGGCTTTTACATGAAATATTTATACCAAGATTTTTGCTGATTTATTATGATGAGTCTAATTCTTTTTGAAAGTAACTTTTCAGTGCATAAGAATATAATGAAATATAATTTTATTGTATTGAATAGCATCAAGTTTATTAATGGTAGCAGGGACTGATGGTCGTGAACCAAAGAATCTATGTTCCCATTTCCTACATTGGAGGTGTCTGGAGTTGACAAAGCCATCCAGCTGGTTAACAGTACAGAAGACCCCCAATTGTAATGGTTCAATTTATAATTTTTCAACTCTGCAATGCACTTTGAAGTTTGAATATTTCCCAGTCTGATGACACGCAGTCCATTCTTTTCATTATGCTGGGCTATAGCAGCAAGTGGCCATACCCAATCAGCCCCATGATCACAAAAGCAAAAAAAAAAAAAAAAAAAACAGCTGACTGTGTTGTGTTATTCTGTTTGGTAGGTGAGGTATACTGAAGGTAATTAGTGGTATTTCAACTTGCAGTGAGTTTATTGGGGGGTAACTGCAGTAAATCCAGGAACTTCTGTAGGTTCTTCACTCAGTACAGCAGCTAAAGCTACCCACAGGGATGTCCCGTCAAGAACAACAACAACAACAATATTAATTATTGTCAGGGATGGGATGTGGCAAAGAAGGAATAATTTTCTCCAATTTTTAAAACGCTCATTTAAAATGGTTTCTAAGTAGCTGCTTGAAAATCTTTTAGTGTTTTTTGCCCCAGAATGAAGCTCAAACATCTCCTTCCAGCTGACAGAGGCCTTTGAGGTTCTCCCCTCACATCATATACTACATTCGTACATTATGAATACACATCATCATCACATTCAATATTGAGAGTTTGTATCAGAATATGACACGACTTCTCATTTTTCCCCATTTCCCCTGCGCTACAACCCCCTACCCCCATATACATAATCTTTGTTTCCATTTTTCTTTATTATTATCACATTCATTTTCCCCTCATTATTTACCCCTACATTCTCTTCCCTTTTAAGTATTTTCTATTTCACAATATCACCTATACATATTATAACTCATTTACAACTTCATTTTCTCATACCAGAGAAAAGATAGGAATCTGTGACCTATTTATTTTGCTTATGAGGATGTCCTCAAGGTACATTCATTTGAGTATGAATGACTCAATGTTATCATTAATGGCAGAGTAATACTCCATTCTATAGAAGAGCCACATCTTTATCCAGTCTCCAGTTGATGCACATTGGGTTGTTTCCAAGATTTAGCAATCACAAGCTGAGCTGCTATAAACATGGGTGCACATATGTCACTGTGATATGAATCTTTTAATTCCTTTGTGTATATACCTAGCAGAGCAATGGCCAGGTCAAATGGGACCTCTAATAGCACCATGTATTATAATGACCTAAACTCTCTGCTGTTGGGTCAGGCTTCAGTTCTGCACGTATTTTCCCTCATACATTCTCAATAATGCGATTTCAGGGCTCAGGTCTCAGCTTAAACACTACCTGTGTGGAGTCCCTGAATGTAGGTTAGCCGCCTGCTTTGTGTTCTGTGGAATCCTGCCTTAACATTGTCATAAGTCTTGTCATTTACCAATATTTCCTGTTTATTTGACTATATTTATATAAAAATAGAATATGAACAGTTTGAGAAGAAGCATTTTCTTTTTTAGTAACGTACCCCAATGGCTCATAAACACCAGCAATTGGTCGGTGACAACAAGAACAAGAGCGCAAATTTTGCTTCCTAATTTTAAATTATAAACAAATTCAAATCCCCCTAAAAGTCACATCTAACTTCTATCCCACATTTGTTGGCTGTTATGTTCACATTTTGCCAGAACAAATAATAGAACAAATAATCAATGACTGAAAATGGGGTAAGATTCTAGTGAAACAAACAGTTATAGTTCTTGATTAAACCTATCAATTGCTTGGTCAGGATGGGAACTGTGTATGATCGCATGATGCTGAACCTACTCCTGATTTCTCTTTTTGCTTCAGAGTATGAAGAAAAACAATTTTGAAATCATCTAAAATGTTCATTTCTAAAATATTACCATTAAGCAAAGGGAACACTATAGGCTTATTTTTAAAATTAACCACCTCATATTGCTTAGAAAATGAACCAATAATACATACTTCTTATTGGTATTAACAGTATTGGTGATATATTTGTAATGAAGAAAAAATGTTATATATATTTTTCCTTCTCCTAAAAATATTTATGTGGTCAGTGTTACAAAAGACTTTCACACATGCACTATGAGAAATATTGATTTATTTATTAGGACACAATTTTCTTCACTGTCTTCAGGGAACATACATGCCATGTCTATATAGCACATGTAAAAGAAACTGTTCTTGAATGTGTCTGAACTGATATGAAAAATAGAATACTTAAAACAAAATATTCAGTAGTTTTTAAATTTAAAATTAGACACTACAAATTTCCAATTTGCCTTAAAACACGAGACAATGTGGTAGGTACATAACTTGTAACTATATATTATATGATAATATTTACATTATCACCTACAATAAAATTCTTAGTGACAGCTAATCTTGTATAATTCCTTAACACAAATTCAAGCAGTGTTCAAGATCATTAAAGCACATAACTATCAATGACTATAATAACACCAATTTGTGTAATTTTAGTACATCTGACAATGACTACCAAATCCAGAAAAGGTCCAACAGATTTTCTTTAATTCATCATTCTCTTTAGAAACTGACCTTTCTCTAATCTTTTATAATCCATGAAATGTTAACATTCTCAGATGTGGAAAGAAAAATAAAATTAACCTTATTCAAAGGACAATTATATCATCTATTAAAACTTCCTGTCATTTTCTCTATGCATTAAAAATAAACATAACAATGCATAAGGAAAAATATTACTAGTCATAAAAAGAGAAACAAAGGTAAACAAAGATTATAAAATTCTGTGGTAATGATCTATTCTCTAAATATTAGAAGCAGTGTGGCACAAAGATAAACTTGAGGCTTTTGTAGGTAAGTGGATGCAATTTTAGAACATAATATTAAGTAAGTCAGACACATAAGCTCAAATATTGCACGGTTTCACTTACATGAGAAATATAATATATATAAATATAGAAAAAATATAATATATATAAATATACAAATAAAGAACAAAAAAGATAAGGGAGAAACAGGAATATATTCATGTACTTCCTCAAACTACATATTTCCTTGTTTCAAAAATATTTAATACATATCTAATTTGTCCTTTGTATACTATTAGTTTATCTTAGATCACTATAAAGAAAGGTTTGTGTTATTATGTTTCTTTTTTTAAGAATTTTTGGTTTGCATCTTGTATTCTCAATAACTATCTTGAAGATAACAATACATAATGTATTAAATGTTATTATTCTCTTAGTGTTTTGTTATGAAATCTTAATTTTTAAAAAAATATCAGAGGGCAGGGATTTAGCTCATTGGTTCGGGTGCCTGCCTTGCAAGTGCAAGGGCCTGGGTTTGATCCCTGGAAACCACATACAACAATGCTAGGTGAGGTGACTCACGCCCAGCAGCAATCAGCACCACATACCAAAATGCCGGGTGTGGTGGCTCACTGGTAATCCCAGCACTTGGGAGGCAGAGGCAGGAGGATTGCTGTGATGTGAGTTTGAGGCTGAGATTAGGGCCTGCCGGAACCACAAATGGGAGACCTTGTCTCAAAAAAAGAATTAAAAAATTTAAAAAATTTTAAAAAATAAAAATAAAAGAAAGAAAAACACACAATGACAATAATGAACAACTTACCCCCAAACCAGTGAGGGAGATCTTCTGGAGCTTTCAATGACAGCAAACAGACCACTGAGGCCTGTGTGGCAAAGCCACCACTGACCTAAACTGTATGGAGATAGCTCAAACACCAGCTCCACAACCAACCAGAGTGTGACATTTTTAAATTCAATTTTAAAAAATGAGTGATACAAAGCAGCATGTTTTATAGGGCTGTTAGGGTTAAATACATTCACCTAAACATAATATTTGCAGCAGTGATTAGTTCTATTTCCTCATAGCAGTCTTGAAATAAACTGCTAGTAAGAAAAGCATGAGCTTCTTAATAGACATATTCATAGGTATATCATTGACAGTCTTTCTATATTCTATGCATTTTCACCTATAATTTCTTGAGTTGTAAGGGACAGCACACTGCTCCTTTTATTTTTGGTAAATGTATCTCTAACTACCAGAAACAATGGCCAAATCAATTCCAAAACTGATGTCAAAATAGCCTTAACATCAGAGAAACTGAACAGCTACATTAGGCTGATTACATGATCTATGTGATCTATGTAACTGCCTTGTAATTTTCCTCCAATATGACAGAAAGTACTAGTATGAAATAAGAGTTCTGGAGAAACATAGATAGACATATACACACTCACTAACATACATCTAGTATTTATTCCTACCGTCTACTGTTTCCACTTCAAAGATTTATAAGCATGGAGACAATCTCAATGCCACTATTCCATCTAAAACTGTAGAAAGCTAAAATAAATACAAAAATAATGACCTTAAAGATTAATTCAGAATCCTAAATTACTATAATTCATATGCTGAAGTTATGTCCTACTCACTGTTCCTTTAGGTCCTCTTTCTTTTGTCCTATGGAATGATCTCTTCAAAACATTATAATATATTCTGAAGAAGCCAACCAATGGGAGAGAACTAAGAAAACAGATCACATTCTTTGGTAATATCACTAAGGGTTTCTGAAATGAAATGACATGAAAGTGTAAATAGGAAAAAATGAGAATTGAGTCCTGTCATATACTGGTACAAATTCTCAATGTCAATTGTGAGCATGATGTATATATGAAATGTACCAATAAAATCAACTAAAAATAAAATTAAAATAAACTAAAAATAAAATAAAATAAAGAAAGTACACTTCTCAAATAATGCAAATGTCTCCCAAGTAATACTGTCTTGTAATATATAAAATAACACCTATAGGAGCACACTTCACAGGGGACAATGAAAATCGTACTAAAGTTTCAAAAGGTTAAGAAATATCTCTCTTCCCTCTCATTTTAGTCTCCAGTGAGGTGACGATTCCATGCCAATATTTAATCACATTAATATATTCATCAATCACATGTGTTTTTAAAAAATCAGTGATGGAGGTTTCATGTTATATCATCAAGATGTTATTAGAAGAAAAACAAAACATCTGTTATTATGTTCATAAGAATATACACTAAGTCTCTAATATGGATATAAATGCCTTCATAGTGATTTTACCATTATTCTGAAAGAAGTCATAAACCCAAACCATTTTGTGACTAAATCATATGTATTTATACTAAAATAATAACCACCTTCCCAAGTACGTCTAGTTCCATATGTTTAAAAAACGACTATATTTTATTTTTAAAGCATATATATATATGTGTGTGTGTGTGTGTGTGTGTGTGTGTGTGTGTGTGTGTGTATGCTTTAGACTAATATTCAATAAAATTTAATGTATAAACTATAGTTTCTGTTTTCAGGTTAACAAGGAAGTACTGAAATGTAAGTGTAACTTATATTGTATTTAAATATATTCAATTAAAATATGGTACCCGAATTTACTACAATGTTGCACACTGCAGTACAGAAATTGTTTCTTGAATATATTTCAGTTTCTTCCTTTCCAAAAATAATCAGAGGGGAGCAAATGAATAACAAAATAACAAAATAACCTCTTCAATTTTATTGTAAATTCTAAAATCACTAAATTCTTGCTTGAATAAAATTTTACTCATTTTAAATTAGGATAAAGTATCTTTTAAAATAAATGTCAGTATAAATGTAAAGTTGATGATTTACATAATATAATACATCTTTAATAGAAATATAATTGAAGGCTATGGATAACAAACAAGACCTGAGCTTATTTTAGGTGAATCTAAGAAAAGTCAAAGAAAAAGGAGAACAGAAAATAAGGTAGACATTTCATTTTATGCTCAGAAGTCCAAGATAAGGAAAAGTTATTTAAATTTTAGGTTTACATGAGTTTTTTCTCATTTATGATTTTGCTTAAAGCTAGAAATTAATTTTTCAGTTTATTTAAAAATGAGTTTGTCATTCTTTAGAAAATCATATCATCTATTTTTCAGAGTACATGGTATGAGTCCTCAGTTATTACTTGTGTAAAACGAAATGTCTTAATTCAAACCCAAGAAATATATATGGTGATTATACTTCTAAAAACAATAACAAGGGTTCTTCAAACATACTAGTATTTAATAGAAAGAAAAGGAAATTTTCTAAGCCTTTCTAAATCATTAAAATGATGCAGTACACATCTTAAAATGACTCCTTGAGCATATAATTCTCTTTCCTGGAAACAATTACCTAAAAATATGTCAGTTGAGACTGGATATATTAAAACTGTATTTTAGGCATCGATCAAAAAATCATTTTGCATCTAGAAATCTATCATATAATTCCACAGTTAAAATAAGGAGTTTAAAATTTTACCAAATAAGTCTTTTCTAAAATATAAAAGAGGCAAAAACTAAAAATCTAAAAACTAAGATTATATAATCAATTGTTCATTAAATAGTTCATCCCTGTTTTCTAAGATATTAATTTCCAAAGACAATTTATAACTCAGTGCTTAACTTTTCTTCTTTATTAACAAATGCACACATACACTTTTAAAAGCAAACTGCTAGTACATTAGTTACTTTAGGCCTACTAATAAACTAAAAACTGAAATAAAAATATCTTTCATACTTTGGAAAAGAGAAATTATGATTCTAAAAATATTTTGAAAATTGACCTATTGTAGTTCCAAGAAATTTAAAAAATCATGCCAATGACTTCATTTCAGTTGTGAGAAGCATTTGAAAGCATGGGAGACTAACAAGGAGCTTCATGAAATTACTACAAAACTTGGTTCCATTTAAGATTGCATTTGTTACATTACTATAGGTTCTTCTTTTTAGTATCAATTTCACTAAAAAAGTGTAGCATGATTAAGTAACTTTTCAACAGGGCTCATACAGAAAATGTGTATCTGGAAAACTAATTTTAATAATCTATGAAAATACAGATCATAATTTCTCAAAACAATAGTTGCTGATACAATTTCTTAAAATACACTGAGATATTTCTTGTAGCTATATTGTATCCTGTGACAGCAAAATAGTCCATTTTTTAAAAATAAAAATCATTTCATACTTTTTTCTCTCATTATATTTATTTTTTTTAATGTGAAGGCAAACTGCGGGGGGAAAAACTGTAAGTCCCTCCATTCAATTAAAGAATTTAAAATCATAAAGAGATTTATTTATTTATTGGAAGTCTTACATCAATATATTATTTCACTCACTAATACAAATATTTCAATTACTATTTCTATCTCAAAGATATTCCATTGAGATAAATTTTTACTTCCAAGTCTGTACATTATATAAAATGTTCCATACAATAAAAATGACAAAAATTAACTTATCAGTAGACATATAAAATATATTTTTTTCAAACATGAATGCTTATCTTTATAAAGAATGAGTACTGTAAAAATAATATTTTCAGCCCAGCAAATGAAGATTATTACCTTAATTTCTGAAGAAATGCCTCCCTCAATGCGTTCTTCAAACATTCAAATCCCAGTTTAATAAAAACAAATGGCATTCCTCATTTCTCTAAAATTGCACATTCAATATCACGGGCCTTGCTTTTTTTTTTTTTTTTTTAATACGACACTCACAATTTTAAATTTAGTAATTAAGCATTCATAAGCTTGAGTTGATGGGGCAGTGTCCTGGGGATAATGAGCTATGATAAATACATTCATTACTTTCAAATTAATGAATTTAAGTGTATAAAATTAAATAAAATGATATAAGTTTAAATGATATAAAAACACAACCTCACACATTCTGAAGTGGCCTAAGATATTTTAACACAGTATTAAATTAATTATTATTATTCATCTATATGGTATCAATAGAAAATTTTAACATTTCTTTCCCTCAAATAATTCCCATCCCTCAGTAATTATACCTATTTCTAAAAATTGCAGAGACTCTCAAATTACCTAGTTACAAGTGTATTTTTATGCCTCACAGGAAACTAACCTGAATGTTTCCTACAGTAAGTTATTTAAATATATGTATAACTATTAACCAAAAAATCATTTTACTGAGTCTTGTAGCTTCCAATTCTGATTTTCAATAAAATTGGAAAACAATTTAAAACAACTATTCCTTTGAGTAAAGTACATAAAGCAAATGAGCCAAAGAATCTATCCAAAAAATTTAGTCAACATCAATCATAAAGGTCCTTTCCTAAAATAAGCTCCCATTTCATAAAACAAAACATTTTGAATGAATTTCTGGAAACTGCATGATTAAATAACATTTCATTATCGAACAAAAAGGGAGATGTACCATTACAACCTATAAAGATATGAAGATACATTTTACTCAGGATTCTATATTACTTTCATTGTTGAAAAGAAGACATCTAAATAAGCTAACTGTTCACTGTGATAGTCTAGAAAAATGATGCAAAATTCTGAAAAAAAGGCACATTATGTTTATTAACTAAATCAATTTTTTTACTGCCCTCTAGTGGCAAAGAGTCACGTCACTGTAGAAAGATGAAAGTCTATGTACAGTTAGGAAGACATGACAAGTGTTATACCAAAAAATGTTTAAAAAATAAAGCACTAAAAGTTTACACCACGTCACATGTCTTTACAGATCAATCACTAACAATGATACTCTAAGTATGAAGTTTAAATTTGACTTGATAAAAAATAAGAACTACATAAGCATTATATGACAGCAAAATAGAGCAACCTTAATGCTTAAATGGCACTAAATAGCCAGTCAAAAAAATGAAAAATACAATAAATTTTGTGTACATATCAATAACATTTAAGTAATAATTTTATTAGATTAGTTATTTTTAGTGTGCACAATACTGTAAAATATGTTAATACTATAAATGATAGTTTTCTCAATTATAAGGTAACTTAATTTTCTCTAAATTCAAAACTCAGAATAGTCAAGATACTTAAATTCCACAGAAACAAATACTGCAAATCAATATTCAGATCAGGCAGAATGCATGACCAGCCTGTGCAAGGCCCTGGATTTGATCCTTATCAAAAGAAAACAAGAAAAAGTTTGAGAATTTTTGGAAGCAGTCATTAGCAAATACACAGTTTACAATGGGTATAACTTCAAAACATACAAAATTTCTAACTAAGTTAACTTCAGTTTTGCTTTTGTACCAAGTTAGCTATAGGTCCTCTGCAGGGATTATTCAAGACATTGTGTGATTTTATCTTATTTGCTTAATTTTTCACTATTCAGTGCTCATAATTAGAATTATGATTTGAGAATATAAAAAGGTTATCTTATTTATTCATGGTTATTAAAATAGGTTTTGAAAATATAGAACTATTATTTATCTGCTATCTCAGATATGAGCTATTGCATCTCATAGAATTCATTAAGCAGCTTGTGCTGTATTTAAAAAATGTATACATTTAGAAAGCAATGTAATTTATTCATAGTGCTTATCTTAGACAAAAATCATAGAATATAGCAGAGATATGATCCATATAAAAGACATTAGAAATGTTGACAGGAAGTCATTGGAGGATGGATTCAGAAGCAGCCGAAAAATCCTATGAAGATCATCTTTTCCTTTTCTATGCTCTGGGAACTCTGACTATAAGAAATAAATTGTATGCTGAGTATTTGGATTTGTTTAGTTTTTCGTGGTACACATGGCTACCAGACTCTTCTCTCCCTGACTTTCATTAATTGTTGGAGGCTGATTATGTCAGAAGTTTAGAAGACAATGTAGTCACAGCCTATTTACATTTCCTCCTGGCAGAGTGGAAAGGAATTGCTCTATGTACAAAGTGGCATAATTCACAAACAATGTCTACTCATTTCTAAGGTTCTAGAGTATGAAGTGATTAAAAGTTTTCACCAAATCAAAGATGTGTAAAGGAAAATGGATAGTTCAGTTGTTCCTGCATTTGCCTTGCAAGTGCAAGGGCTTGGGTTCCATCCCCAGACCACATACAACATTGCCAGGTGTGGTGACTCACGCCCACTAACAACCAGTACCACATACCACAATGCCAGGCATGGTGGCTCACCTGTAATCCCAGAACTCAGGAGGCAGAGGCAGGAGGATTGCTGTGAGTTCAAGGCTCACTTGGGCTACAAAGTGAGCTCACGATCAGTCTGAACTACAAAGCAAGACTCTGTCTCAAAAAAAAGTACTTTTAATACATATATGCATATATATATATATACACACAATATATACACATATACATATACACATATATAATATATACATATATATAATATACATATACAATATATACATATACAATACATATATATATATATATGTGTGTGTGTGTGTGTGTGCGCAGTAGACAAGATCATTACTAAAAGGGAATATTTACTATGGGCAGTCCTTGAAATTGCTATTCTAGTAGAAGATACCTCCCAAATATTTTTTCTTCATCTTCACTTTGCTATAGATTGTGGCTAGCCTCTGTGAGAGAACTTTTATTTTCTGCTTGCAAACTTTCTAGGAAATTTATCAGAATTATGAAACTCCTACTAGAGGGATATCGCATGCTTATAAATCCCAGAACTCTGAGAGACTGAAGCAGGAGGATCACAAGTTTGAGCCAACCCTGGACAATTTAGTAAAACCCTATCACAAAATTTAAGAAATAGGGCTGGGAATTTAGCTCAGTGGTTCTAGCACCTGCCTCATAAATGCAAGGTCATGAGTTTGACTCCTGGTACCAAAATAAAAAATAAAATAAAATAAAATAAATTAATTAAAAAATAAAAAGGGGATAAGGAAGTAGTTCACTGCAAACCTGGGTTCAACAGAGAGTGCCCAAGGAAGAAAAAGATAAGGAAAAAAACTAACAAAAGAAACACTGAAATTACAGAACAATTTATTTATAATTACTCATGGAAATGAGTTGAGTACCTGAAAGTGCAAAGACACATTAAAGAAATTCTGCTCTCTTTGTAAATATTTTGGTAAAATATTTCAATTTTGACCATAAGTTCACTTTCTAAGGTGCAAAATATGAATTAAATAAAAATTATAATTTAAGAGAAATAAAAGTCAGTGTTCAAATTATGTTAACCTAAAATGAGTAAAGCCCTTGGTTCCACACACTCACTAACAAAAATAAAAACAAAGAAAAAGCTATCAAGCTGATAGTTGTATTGCCCTACCATTAAATGTACTTGTACTAAAAACCTCTAAAAATGTTTTGCAAGTGTATTTTCCTCTAAATCTCATACTAATTAAACACATGAATGTGATATGTGAAGAAAGGTGGCCTTAGAAATAGATTTAGCTGGCACAGTGGCACATGGTAGTAATCTCAGCACTCAGGGTAGTCACTGCGAATTTGAAGCCAGTAGTGGATGGCGAACCTTTTGGAACTTCCAGTGATAAGAAAGAGCTTGGGGTGGCACTCGGGTCATAGGTTCCCACCACTGAGTTTAAGCCCAGCCTGAACCAAAGTGTGAGACCTTGTCTCAAACAAAACAAACACAACAAAAATATATCATCTATTAATAGATTAATGGAGTTAATCTACATTTAACCTGTTAATAGATTAAACTTTAAAATGTGGCTATTAGTAACTTTTCTGAAGGTTTCACTGCCAAAATCAATGTCAGTGATGATCTGATAGTTTTTGTATTTTCTAGCTTCCTCTGTCGATAATACATTCTATAACTTCAATGAGATAAGACTGAAAAATGTTTTAATTTTCTAAAATAATTATTGCAATAACATTACCATTAATCTCCTTCAAAATACTCTTCTGCTTGAATGTGTTTATCCCATAGTTCCTGCCACTTTTGGAAACAGTTCTATACATCCTATTTTGAGTGTTTTTAGTTATTTTTTCATGTCTGTTCTGATAGCCTTAATCAATTCAAAATATTTGCTTTCCACAGTCCTTTCAACTTGGAGGCAGGGCCTGAAGTTACAGGGTGCCAGAGCCAAGATGGATGTGGACACTCTGTGATGTTTTGAGGAGCCCACCTTCCTGTTAGATGCCAGTGGGTAGCAGCACTCACAGTACTTCCTATCACATCTGGTATCTGTTCACAAGCCTACAAGTTTATCGCAATTGATAAAGAAATGCTTAAGGAAACCAGAAGTAAGGTCAGAATTTTTAAATTGCTGGAAGAAATACTTGAGAAATTACATACACACGTATATGTGATGGTATGTATAGTGAATAAATCTTTAAAAAATATAACAGACTGATGAAGTTTTATGTTCTTAATACCACCTTTTACTCTGAAAGTAAACATCTCTAGTTCTTAAAGAATTATCAGTAAAAATATATCTTCCACTACATCAATGAAATCATAAAGTTACTCTTTAAAAATTTATTTCTTTGTCAACTTCTCCACCTCACCAATCTTAAATAGTTAAACTTGAAGTCAGACCGGCACACTGTCTATCTGTTTTTACTGACAGGAGACTGATTAAAGAAATATGTCTGTTTTCTAGATCTGGAAATAGAGGAAAAATAAAGATTTGGTACAGACTGTAATGGTTCTAGGTGAGAGCCATTCATTTTAAACACCCACTAGAAATCTCTGGAGAGTTTCAGCTATTACACGAGACGTCAGTTAATCAAGTGCAGGTCACTTTGGAGCGAGTCAAGTGGCATCAGCAGGGACTTATTTTGGAATGGTGAAAGTCATTTTTAGAAAGCAGAGAGGGTGTTCTCGGCGCTTTCTCACAAAATCTATTCTAAGTAATTTACACAAAATAGTACCAACCCACACATTTCACTTAAGCCGGAATACATTTGAATGTACTAGAGAGACTAAAATATGGAGATCAAATTTTGAATAGGACATTACCTACAAAGCTAAAATTCTCCTTTGGAATCCAATTATCAGAGCCACTTGAGGGATACTGAATTATTATTTATCCAACAGAGATGGACATATCTGAGTGATTGTTCAATAGAGACAGATATTAAAACCATCTGTTGGTACAGAAAGGTACAATGTCTCATAAATTAGTCAGCAAAGATTAAATCCCCAAGTAGAGGGATGGCATTGCTTGTCATTTTCACACGCAAATTATGAGCTCAATAAAGAAGTATGTGTATGTATACAGACATGTTAAGGTCTCTAGAAGGTAAGCCACTAACGTATTATCTTTTAAACACTTCAAAGTGCTTTCTAAATTTGCTCTACTAACATGGCATTTAAGTTGAACATTAAATATATGAAAACCTGTCCTGGATCATAAATGATATGATGTGTCCATTAAAACTTACGTCAAATAATTATGTTGAATATTTATGCTTTTATAAAATAAACCTAGGACAAAAGCGAGACCAAGGCTTTTTGGTTTGGTTCTGCTTCACAGTATTAGGGATTGAACTCAGGGTCTGTGGACAGAGTTACAACTTTAGCCTTTAAAAACAATTATCTTTTAAAGTCTTGAGACAAAGTCTTGCTAAGTTTCATAGTGTGGGCTTAAAGTTACACTCTTTCTGTGTCAGCCTTAACATAGTGCAGGGAACACAGGTGTGTACCATCATACCTGCCAAGAATGACTAGTTTTAAATAAGTAATATATAGTACCCAAATAGTAGACAGCCATTGCTCCTACTATTTGCTGTGAGTTGAATGTTATCTGCAAAATTAATGTTTAAGTTTAACGGCCAGTGTAATGGTGTTCAGAATGGAGCTGTTTAAGAGGCGACTGGGTCTTGGGGACACACATCTCACGCATGGATTATAGCCACTGTGATGTCAACAGCTTAGTTACAAAGGGGGGGGGTTCATATTTTGTTCATATTGAACAAAATTCAATTAAAATATAGGCCTCTGCTAACTTCCCCTTCCCTAATAAGAACTGAAGTAACTAATTTCTCTTTCTGCCATCTTAGAGCCTGAGGAGGTCAACTGGGAACGGGACTTCTAAAAGGCAAGTAGATCTGGAAGACTCTGGTGTGAGGCCATTTTTGCCTGCTATAGGCGAGGTCTCCGGTACTAAAGGGAACACACAGCTCTCCTTATAATTGAAAGTGTTTATGTCCGCGATGAGACAGAATCTTGGGCAAGAGATGGACTTATGTGGACAAGGTGAAAAACAGCACAGTGACTCCAGGTGACAAATCTAACAAAACCAGAGTGATCTAGGGAAAGGTATCTCGGGCCATGGAAATAGTGGCATGGTTTGTATCAAGTTCCTAAGCAACATTCCTGCTAAGGTCATTGGACACCGAATCTGTGTAATGGGGTACCCCTCAAAGATTTAAACTAATGAAAAATAAAAATGGATTTGTGCTCTTGTCTGTTTTTTTTAAAAAAACTGAAATGACTAAAGCATATTAAACCAAGGGATTACATACCACAGAGAAATCCATTGCATTCTCCAAACGGGAGGAATTATGGAGTTCCTTGTGGCACCTGAGGGTCAGTGTCTGCCCCAGCTGACTCGGGCTGGAAGGCACTAACTTCACTTGGTCTGGGCATTACTCTGTGAAAACCCCTGGCCCCATGGCAAAGAAATTCTCTGTCTCTTCTATCTTCACATAAGAGGGTTTGCTGGTCTGAACCTGGTAAGGAATGTCTGTGATCTTGACTATGGTTGTAATGAGCTGGAAAGTACTGTTAATGAACTTGAACAGCCCAGTCCTGAGAAACCTCTGCAGTATTGACACAGGGAAATCTGTGTTAAATATAACTAATGTTTTAATAAGAGCTGAGGTCCATAGATAGGAGCATGGTCTAGAAGGGATGGGGCGACATTACTTGCAACCCATTATGCACACAAGGACCAAAAAGGTTAGGAAGCAACCATATGGAAAGGTTATTGGTAAAACCTGAGGCAAAAGTAACTGAAGTAAATTCAATTAAGAGAAAAAGAAGAATACAATATTCATATCAAATAATGTAGAATCTATGATGCAAAAAGCATAATTTCAATAAAAATGATCTAGGGGGATTACACCACGCAAAAAAGATATAATACAGATGAAACTACATACATCAAGTAGAACAAAATGGTAAGAGACACAAAATATGAACAGAAAACTATAGTGGAAGACTTTTAACAATTTATTGGGTGTTTCAAAAGTTTCAAAGAGTAAATGGGCTGAAAAAGGATGCTGGGAATTTAAATCAGTGATTTTCAACCAGTGACAGTTTTACATGTCTAAAGCTGTTTGCAAATAGGCTGTCCAGAGGGGTAGATATTTACATTACCACAAGGTCTGGTTCACACGGTACCTGCTTAGCATCCAAGAATACTTCTGACACTTAAAATGCAAGAGTCAGGGGTGCATATGGACACACTCACACACACATATACACAAACACTTTTAGAGCATGTTAATGATAATATGCAACACCCATTAATAAAAATGTATTGACCAGTGGCCTTCAAGATGTGATATCCTGTGATTCTGGGAATAGGAAAAGATTTCTAAGGGTTATGAAAGACTGAATGGTTGCAAACAGGATTGTTTTCAGGCCTCGTTCTTGGATTTGCTGAAGTGGTGTATCATTACAGAACTTTTTTCTTTATTCTAAGCAAGATAACTAGCTAGAAACTTACCACAAGGAAATGCCCTGCTCCAAGACAACAAATTAACAAATGATGAACAATGTAATTGTTTTTTTCTTTAAACAAAATATTATAAACATAATGTCATGACAAGATAAATTTTCAATAACTTTCTGATAAATATTTTATCAAAATGTATTTGTTTTTGAGCTACATATTTACTGAGTATAATTACACTTAAAATTTAGCCCGTAATTCTAGCACTTGGAAAGCTGAGGCAGAAGGAGTGACACAAGGTTGAGGCCAACCTGGGGCTACATACTGAGCTCAAGGCCAGTCTAAACTACACGGTGAGACCGTGCTGCAAATCACCAAATCACCAACCAAACAAAAATAAAAACACAAATAATCTGAAGAAGACATTTGTTTCTTTTAGAATTTTGTGATATAGGACGTTTTAAAAATTAAAATTTATATGCATATCACTTTTAAAAATTTTATAATTTGCCTGTATATGTTATATATGTATTGCAGAAAGGTAGACAAATGGGATAGAAGAATTTTCAAGAATAAAGGCATATTACTTGATGAAGTACCCTATAAAAGTGGAATAAATTTATGAATTTCAAAGAGACCAAGCAGAGTTGGGTATGGTACTACATATATGAAGGTATTTATCAAAATTCTTTTAGTGAGTATATAAGCAATAATTTGAAGGTCACTATATAAGATACAATCAATCAGTTAAAGCCTTTCCAAGCCACACTTTAGGACCTAGATTAAATTTCTAAATTCCTGAATAAAAAAATCAACATGTTCAGAAAATAAAATATGCAGTTCAAAAATACACAGTAATGATTTCAAAAACACCCCCACATGGAATGTGAATAAAAGGCTCTATTCTGCAATATATTAATAACAATAATTACGTCCAAAAAAAGACTGTTAAAAGTTAGATCAAAGATAAACTGGAAGAATATAAAATGATAAATTTGAGAGGTGAGGTTTAAAAAAAGTAATAGTTCTTGCTACAATAATCAACAAAAATATAAATGTAAAAATGCAAACTTTTAAGATTAGCAAAAGACAACTATAGATTCATTTAAGTGGAATAAATATTAAAAAAAGGTACTAGAAAGAATGGAAAACTACTCTATAATTTACTTGCAAGCTAAAAAAATCCCTTGAAATCCAAAAGTCCACACAAGAAATTTCCCCATGGGTACCTGCAGGAATTAAAATGAACTCGTGTTCTAACTTCTAGAGAAAATTTAATTGGAAATAGGGACAGAAATGGAGAGTTCAGAGAAATATAGTCCACCAAAATGAATTATTTTAATTATCTCTGGTTACAATAATGATTTAGAGGTTTTAAAGTCAGTTATTAAGAAAATGGATGAATATACATGATACGTCATATTATAAAAAAATTCTGCTTAAACGATCAATTCATTTAAGTAGTAGTTGAGTACATAATTTCATAACATTTATTTTAGAATGTATTTACTTTAGAAATAATATATTTAGGTATGTATTTATATACATACACAATTAAATATCTTATATGGCAGAAAATCATCACATTTGTGTACTATACAGCAGTATGTTTCTTCTTTTAATAGTAGAAGGACTGAATTTTAAACTGCTTCAGCTAATTTGAATATACTTTGCCTTTTCCTGCTGCAGTGGAGCTTTCATTACCCTGATGACAATTAAGCTCGCTTTAGATCGTTTTTATTTGCCTCCCCCTGGCTGTCCGGCTTCGGTCAGTCATTGCTCATTAAAATTTTCACCAGAAAACAGGCAAAGAAACAAATGCAAATAAATTTGAAGCCAAGTATAGTTTTATTCATACCGACAGATACAGTAAATTCTGTTATTGTCGATTTCTATTGTAGGAAACAATACTGATCTTCATTTAACTCACTTAAATACCACCCCCTCATCTACTTACTTAAAATCATGTGAGTGATTTAAATGGAATGGTTTCACAGCTACGCAACTAAACGAGTTGCGATTTACCTGATGATCGTGGAGGGTTTGGGTTTGAGGCTCTTTTTCTAATGAACTGTAACCTTCCCAAAGTCTCAGAACAGACCTATCCCCATGGAAAAGGCTTTTGAAAGCCTCTTGTATACAACAGACACACACTAGAACTAATCTCTAATGGCAGCGCTCGGCTCAAAAGCACGCCAGTGCTTCGCACGTGTTTTATTTTCACTTCTGGCAAAAATTAAACAGCAATCTTCTGTGTTTCTTAGGACCCTTTTTTGCTCCTCTGAGTAGCCATAAAGGAGGTTTTTCTCCTTTCTTTCCCCATTCTGAAATAATTATCAACCTACATTTTATGGTCTAGTGTAGCCAGAGTTCAGGTTGAAGTTCAGATGTTTAACCAAAGGAGCTGTGTTCCTGACACTCAGCACTGGAAATGACAAGAATTATGAGACTATTCTTATGATACATCACACTGTGGGTTAAACAGGATTGTGTGGGTTACTCTGGGAAAGTAAACTATTTTCAGGAAATACTTTTTTTTTAGTGCTGAACAAATTTTAAAATACAGATTTATATAAATTAGGTGCTGCCTAAAAGTAGGCATTATTAGTGGCTACTTTAAATACTTTCTGATTAAATTTATAACAAAGTAGTTACACATTATTCTCATGAGTTAATAAATGACTGTATTTTACAGCCAGATGAATGATTTCAAAGATCAACATGAAACAAGTTCATACTATATATAAAAATGTTTCATATTTTGTAATGTTGATCCAGTTCAAGGGACAAATTAGTATTTATGGTCACTTGAAATTCTTTTAAATTCTATGATTCTATTGCTCATTTCTGAAAATGGTCCTGTCCCAGTTGAATATTGTATGATTTTAAATTTTTCAGATTTGTAGGACTTCTTTCAAATGTCCTGAGGCATCTGAGATAAAATATATTAAAGTCATTCTTTATATTCCTTACAAAACAAAATTTTACATATCCACACCCAGACTCAAAAGATAGCACTTGCCATTAGTTTTTTAAAAGTATTCATAGAATGGAGAGAATACTAGGTAAGAATTCTGAGATGTAACTTAGTTCTCTTTCATCTTAGGGTTACCTATGTTCATAGTCAACTCTGTTAAAATTTCTAAGTCTAGACATCCTCATGATTTCTAATTAGTTATTTAACTCTTTTGAACTTAAAATGTAAAATATGAATTAGATGAATTGAAATTATAGTAATTAATGCTTTGTATTACTGTGAAATTATTAATCTGGGTTACAAGGTTGCAGTGATTAATAATAACAGAAGAGATACATAAAAATCCCAGTTTGTTTTGTTGTTGTTATTGTTTTGAGACAGGGCCTTACTAATAGTTTGATCTGAATTTTCTATGTAGCTCAGATTGGTCTGGAACCTGTATTATCCTGCCTCAACCTCCTAAGAGTTGGGATTATAGGAATGTTCCACTATTCCCAGGTATTCAAGAAAACAAGAAAACTGAGATGTTATTTATCAGTATAAATAAAGGTACAATGGAAGAATTTCCTCCTTGAAAAATTTCCAAGCCATTTCCATTAAAGGTCTTTTGAGACATCTGCTAGAATTTTGTTACTCAGCCCAAGTAAGGCAGTTGACAGCACAGCACAGATTTGAACTCATATATCCTGGCATTCAGCATGACACATGTACTTTTGGCCTTAAAGACACAGCCCAATGCAAAGCAGAAATCTGACCACTGTCAAGTACATTAGGGCATCCTAACTCTACACGGAAACAAGTTAACACATTTTCTATTCTTACACGAAGTATGAGGAGCGATGAGTTTAATGCACATTTTGTTACTTCAATTCAGGACACTATATAAACTGAAAAAGCATTTTGTGAATTTAATAGCTATTATTATAAATGTAAATTTTACAGACATGAATATTATTCCTTCTTTCTTCTGTGTAACCTGAGGAATTCTGGGGATAGGTGGATATTTTCTAATATTTATGTGGGAAAGCCATTAGATTGTCTGCATTTACAAACATTACAAAATATCTGCTTAATTCAAAACCCCTTTCCATTCTATGTTTCCACTCTTGACACCAAAGATGACACAGATTTCTCTAGCACTCTAATGGCAAGACTGAAATCATGGGGTGTGTATTCACAGAAAATGGCTTAAACTCTTTCCGTAGTGTTGTAACCCATTTATGGACTCGTCCTCTGGCTGAGTTGACCAACACTGAATAGTAAGCCAGGTAGAGATGCACCTGAGGCTTCGGTCTCCTCAGTACCTCCTTAATCTCCTGACCTGCAAAGGCCATCCTCATACCTAATGAACCAGCAGCTGTTCACAGGCAGGAATCTCATCCATCATTGCTTGGAAACACAACATTTTAGACTTCAGTGTATCATTTACAGTCTTGAAAGATGATGATAACATTCTTAATATTTCTGACCTGGATAAAACAGTGTCTTCAAGAAGTAACATGTATTCATTAAAATATAGCTATCTTTAAAAAGTCTATTTTCTCATACGTGTAGCTATTTCAATTTTGCTACTTAAAATCAACAGTTAAGGATAATTTTTTCAATGTTATAAGTAAGCTTTGTTGATAAAGTTCATTTATCATACTATTTCTTTCACTAAAAATAGTTTATAAGTTTTAAACTCATAACAGGCAATGGATACACTCACAAAAATTTATCATGAGAACTGATGTCAGTGTGTTCTTCAATCACTTTGCAGCTAGGTTTATGTCTATATTCTCTGAGTGCTATGCCTATAGTATAGCAGCCTCAGTACCTTTTGTTTTCTCATTTTTCAAGTTTTTAAATAAAAAGAAAGCATAAAACTAAATTTGAACTTTCCCTGTCCTGAATAGCAAATGTTCAAAATTCTTTAGCTCTCTTACTCGAGTGTCTCAAAATGGGGCGTTTTGGAGAGGAAAGAAGCATAACTAATTTTAGACAGATTTAATATCTTAAAAATAATGAGCATATAGGCATGAAGTTTCAACTCTAACATATCAGGATGCTCCAGGGGCACAATTGGTTAGAGTATGGAACTTATATAATTCTGATATATCTAAATCTACTAAGGAATGAGAAAGAGGAAAACTGAGGATAGAGAGCAAAGAAAACCATTTTCCCCTTCTATACTACTACTCTTTCCATTTCCAAGGTAGAGGCTTGAAAAATGCCCCTCCCCCAAATTTATCGACTTGCAACTTCAGAATGTGATCTTACTTGGAATTAGGATCTTTGCAGACAGAGAGTTAAGGTCAGGTTGGTTCTACTGAATTAGGTGAACCCTAAATCTAATGCTAGTGTACCTGTATGATGAGGGAATACAAAAAAGAGAAAAGAATATAGAGACACAAAAGGGAGAAGATGGTGTAAAGATGAAGACAAGGACTGAAATGACGTAGGTATAAACCAAGGAAAGTTATGCCACAAGAGCTAGAAGAGGCAAGGGTGGAGTCTCTGTAGAACCTCAGGCACAAGGATGCGCTGCCAACACAAACATCAGACAACTAGTTTTCTGGATTATAAGACAATGCATTTCTATTATTTTAAGCAATTACTTTGTGGCTATTTGTTACAGCAGGCTGAGAAAACTAATATATCTTTAAATATCTTTTTTAAAAAAGACAGCATGATCAGGAATGGTACTAATCTAGCATTGCAGGAGGTAAGGCAGAGGGATCACAAATTTGAGGCCAGCCTACTCAACATAGTAACTTCAAGGTCAGCCTGAACTATGTGGTGAGATTCTAATTCAAAAAGCCAAAATTTTAAAAAGAGAAAGCTAAATTAAAATTATGTATTTCTTGGGCTTATTGAGGAGTTTTGTTCTATTTTATTTTCATGTATTTTTTTGTGATTTTTTTCCCTAGTACTGTGGAATGAATACAAGGCCTCCACCCTGAGCTATATAACTAGCCCTCACTCTTTTTATTTTTTATTGCAAGGACGCATCTTGTTCAGTCACTAAGTCACCCAGGCAAACTTGTCTCAAATTTATGATCTTCTTGCCTCATCATCTCAGAATGCTAAAATTATAGGCATGAGCCATTGTGCCTGGTTTCTCTGGTGATTTATACTAAAATTTAAATTAAGCAACCAGCCTAAAAATCTAATACTGTTGTTCAAAATTATAGTGTATTTTTGTTTCAGCTTTCAATAAAGTCAGCTATTTTTGTGTTTATATAATTTAATATAAGAATGAGACCCAGATATACCCTAGTTTCTCTATACCATAAAAATTTAAAACCTAAACAAAACTTAAGACATTTCATTTTTTTCCATTTTCATTTCATTTTTTACTGATTAATAATACTGACAATATTATTATAAGAACTATAGCTTTACTTATTTTCCTTACTATACTGAATCTTGATAGTAAATTTCTTATATCCTATATTAATAAAACACTGATGTCAAACACTTCATAGGTACTCAATAACTATTTGTTAAATTCAACTAAATACTTGAACAGTAGTATAGTATTGGTATAAATAGCTAGGAAGGTGATTTGTAATTTTCTAAGACTTTTGAAGAATATTTATTTATTTAAATTAAGTCTGTTAATACAAATAAGTCTGTTAAATCTGTATTATTTTAACACAATTTCACAAACTGGTTAGGATATCAATGGCAGAAATTTACTTCTCATAGAACTGGCAACTGGGAAATCCAGAATTAAAGTGCTGACAGACCTTGGTATAGTGAGAGCCTCTGGAGAAACAGCTATCTTCTGAGTGAGTCTTCATGGAGCAGAGAGCATGAGGCGGGGCCCCCTTCTAAGAGGGCACTAATCATAGTCACCAGGACTCCAGTCTTGTGCCATCACCAGGGACCTCCTTCCAAATATCCACACAATGCAAATAGGATTCAACATTTGAAATTTGTGGGGAAACAGCACGTTGTCCATAAGAGCCTTCCTCCTAATCTTAGTGTTCTGTCATCATAATTTGCATAAAACCACTGCAAGCATTTGTCTTACTATACTTACTCCTTCCTTAAGAAAAATGTAATGATTAGAAAGGTAACGTTACAGGTAACATTAAAGGTAATGTTTACAGTATTTCAATAAACTCATCTAATGGTAGTAAATATACCCTTCCCCTGTCCGAATCCCCATACAACCTCAATAACATTATTACAGACATTCTGTTTCTACAATAAGATAAAAGGTCTTTGTGTTTGATATGATAAAATGGTAAAACCTAATTAACCCAGGGAGCAAACATAAAAAGAATAAATACACTGAGGCAAGGAATAGGCATTATTTAGGTGAGGAAAGTTATTCTTTAAAAGGTTCTAATTCAACAAATGAAAAATAAACATATATTAATTTAATTTATATTACATTACTATGGTTTCCTTGCAGAATGTAAAAAGCCATAAATATATTCAATGATATCATCCCTTTCTTTGATAAAAAGTCTAAAAGTTTTTATTCTATAATTTTATTAATGGAAAAATCCTAAATCAGTACTTTACAGAACTACATATTACTTATACTGTTGTATTTAGCATAAGCCTGGTTCATCCTTCAGTAATTTTAATCAATTTTGAGATTAAATGATGGAGAATTGTAATAATATCAAGACTTTTTTGCTCATATAAATATTTCATGTTTTAGAGAAATGTATTATTTCATGAATATAGTGTTTCTATTTCTTTCTCCTTTGAGCTCTAAATTTAAAGGCTAATAGTTCACTAACAATTATACATGTTTATAGAAGTGTGACAGTCTCCTGGTCTCTCATTCCCCAGTATCTTATCAGTCTTGATAATAGTCTTTTTTTTACATATAATGAGGATCATTTTTAGTAAAGAAACTATAATAGAATACCTACAAGACTATTAAATGGACTAATGTACTCCACCAATTGCACTATTCAACTATAATATAGTGCATTACACTCACGACTGATACAGTAATGTTTTTATTTGAGTAAAATTCAGAGAATGATATAGTGGATTACTTGATAGTTTTTCCAATGGTTTAACACAATACTAATTCTTTTTGTGGAGCATCTTAATTCAAGGGGGTTTCAGAATGAGACTAACACAGATTTTTTTTTCCATTTTGCTGTTAAATTGATCAATGATAACTAATCATTAAACCCACAAGATTACAGCTTTGAGCTAAATGCTAGTGTGGAGAGCAAGAGCTAGAAAAATCTTGAATTTTTTCATTTTTCTGTTTTTTTTCAACTATTACAAAAAACACAAAGTAAATCTGAAATAGTTCTTTGTTAACCTGACAAAAATAATTTTGATTGTATGCCCGTAACTTCTTAAGAACCAAACTAAAAAGACAACTCAGATGATTTGGAAATTGGTCAACAATCTTTTCTACTAGGTAACAGTGTTTTGGGTACAATTGTTCTGAGAAAGAAGGACTGTTGAGAAGTAAAACAAGAAACTCACAAAATGGTAAAGAGAGATCCATACTTTGATCTTAAACTTGCCATTCAAAAGAAGTGACAGGATAATTTAACTCATTATGTATGTATGTGAATGCAACCTATTAGAAGCTTAGAGGATGGCGTAGTGAATACTAAAAATTGAGATCAGTTGCATTCACATCCAAGAAGAAATACATTGAGAAGTTAGATTTGACATAGAGTAGAGAAAAACTAAACTAATGGAAACAATTTATGTAAAAGCTTAGTATGTAATAGAACAACAAAATGAAATATACATGGATGCAATTTTATATGCAAATATACATATCAGATGCAATTTTTAGCCCTGAATCTACAACTGTTTTGGTTGTGTGAATCTGTGGGGAACAACTTTATCGACTACCCCCAGAATAGGCTATGAACAGGGAAGTTTGTAAACAGTTAACCCTTCAGTGGGATCATTTTAAGAAAGGAGTCCAACTGAAGCTTACATGACTTCTAGAAGGACCTAAGAGCCTTTGAGGTGAGCAGGTTAGAACAACCTTCCCCCTGATGGCCACAGCACAGATCAGAGAAATCGCTTGTGAAACTGTGGGACTCAGTATGAGATAACATGGTAGCTGAGGTCAGAGTAACTCACACCTAAATTTCATTCCCACAAATAGAGCCTTCTGAACCAGGACAAGATTATAATTATAACACTATACTTTGTCTATTGCAGTACTAATTCAAGAACATTTTGTCTTTTCCTTTAGAAGTCTTACCCTGCCTTAGTATCCATAGCAATTGCACAACTGCAGATCTTAGCACATAGTTCCCCTTTACCCTAATCTGATCAATAAAAATCAGTATCTTGGACTGACCAAGGCCTCTGCTGGTTGCTGAGCACTGGATGTCCTGGCTCCCTATTTGTTTCTTTAATTTTGTCATTGAGTCTTTCTTCATCCCTGAGTTATACACTGGGAAAGAGACTGAAATCTCCTGCAGAGATTCCCAATAGAATTTCTAAAACAACACTGAAGTTTTCAGATGGACTCATTCATGCAACTCACCAAATATTCACTGGGCACCAACCATCTGCCAAATTCTGTTCTATGCTCTGAAGATACCACAGTGAATAGAAGATCTGGTTTTTATGAAGCTTATATTAATTAACTTTAAAATTTTATAAATTTAAGAGAAAATTGGGCTGGGGATTTAGCTCAGTGGTTCCGGCACCTGTCTTGCAAGTGCAAGAGCCCGGGTTTGATCCCCAGTAATGATATACAATACTGGGTGTGGAGACTCACTCCCAGCAACAATCAGTACCACATTCCACAGTGCCAGGCGTGGTGACTCACGCCTGTAATCCCAGCACCCGGGAGGCAGAGGCAGAAGGATTGCTGTGATGTGAGTTGGAGGCTGAGCTCAGGGCCAGCCTGAACTACAAAGCGAGACCCTGTCTCAAAAAACCCTAAAAAAAAAACCAAAACAAAAAACCCCCAGAAAATCAAAAATTGAAAATAATAATAAGACAAGTCTATTGTAATATCATAAAAAGTAAATAGTTGTTAATATTAGATACCCTTTATTTTAAAGAAATGTCCAAGATAGTGAATCACCAGTATTATTCTTCCAATCCTCTTCTTCCCTTTCTCTTTCTATTCTTTCAGGGGCATCCCTTTGCTATAGATCCTTTTCCATGTATATCACTTTATCAATTTTGCTCATGGAAGAAGTGGGCTTATTTTTGTGGTTGATGTACATCTTAGTAATTGGAAGCAAGCTCTAGTACATTGGCATTTCATTAAATTATGATTAACTAAATTATAAAGGAGTAACTAGAATAGCAGAATACTCCTACATTTGAGTACAAAATAATTTTATTATTGGTAAATTTGAGAAATAAAGAAATAATTCAGGACATTGTTTCAAATTTACTCTTATTTAATTTTAAGGTACTATGTTGGAGTGACGTGGTGATTACCTATCATTTTATTGGAATTTGTAACTAGTTATCTTTGTTTCCATTTTCACGCTACAGAGATTAATAAAATTTTCAACTCAGTACCTCATTAGAACTCAAAGTACTGTACACCATAGGTAATTAGTAAACAGCATGTTATTACTGAGTTATTCTTCAAAACAGAGACTAGAAAAGAACTTTTCAAAAGACACACAAGGAGATATTGTCTAAATAAAAAGTACGATTGAATCCTTGCCTCCATAAATATCCCTTAAATCTTGAATTCTTAAACCTCTGCTCATGGTCTGCCTTGACTGAGGTGAAGAGTATTTTAAGTTTGCATTTCTAAAGTGTAGCTTTTGAGAAACTAAAAACTTAAAGAGTATTAACATCTAAAATTAATGAATTAAGGATTTTAACAAATTAGAAATGTATGGTGCTATTTGCCCATAAAAGCAAATAATTTCTTTCAATTATGAAAGATCCTACTTTAACCCACTTCCTAAATGGCAGTATAAAAGGGAAGAGTGAAGTTTTGCTCTTGATTTGACATGCAATATGCATGAATCTTAATAGAGTTTAAAGACATGAGACATACACATTTTCAAACTATACTACTTAGTTTAAAAAATACTTGAGTCTTGTTTAAAGTAAGCAAGTATACCATATGAAAAAGACTGTGAAGTTTTGATCTTCAATTTCTCAATTTAATTGTTCAGTCCATTAAGGATACAATTCTGGTTCAGTTCCGAACCATAACATGTGAAAAGGGGCATAATATTACTCAACTCTTAAAAATACTAAGATTCGCCCAAATTGAGTACTAATGCCTTAAAATGACCAGCTCAAGAGATGCTGTCTTTTTCAAACAGTGTAGTCAGTCTCAGTATAATACTGAGATTTCTCATTTGTAAAGGCCTTACAGGCTTTTAACGTTATTTTTTTTTCTGAATATAATTAACTGTGGTAAATACCCTCCCTTGAGAACTGATTTAATTTTTGAAATAGCCAAATGCCGGTTCGTCAAGCCTATGAGGAATATAAGTAATGAGGCATGCCTATACAATAAGAATTATTTTTATTTGTGTCTTCCAAACAAACTCAATTTTAAAAGAGTAGTTTCAAAAACATTTTGGTTAACGGTACAATAATGAATGTGGGAATAATAATGATCTATTCATAATTAGGAGAATCCCATTCATTTTTCAGAATCTCTATTATAACCAAAAACTACTTGAAGCAAGCATAGGTAGCACACACACATTTTTATGAAGCCTTTCATAAGGCTCCTCTGCCAGGAATGCTAAATCAACAACAAAGCCAACTCATCTTCCCTAACCAATGACACTCTTACAAAAAGTACAAAATACAGAAAAAGTGAGAGGTGCATGTAAAACTCAGGTAACCTCACAGAAAAATATGCAAACATTTATTATATATTTTAGTTTTTTGTGCTATATTTTTTGACCATTTTGTTTGATTTTTTTCCCCTAAAAATCAATGGAATCTAAATCAATGGAAGAAACTCTACAGAATTTCTACAAGAAACCACTTTGTTTGAAGTAGTCTATCTGGCTTATTTCCCTCCTTTTATAGATAAGTCAAGTAACATTTACAAGATCACAACGCCAGACAATAGTTGGCATTTTACCTAACTTTTTATATCAGTGGTGGTGAACCTATAGCACCCACGCTGCAATGGGCTGTTTATATCATTGAAAACTCGGAAAGGTTTCCTATTGCTGTCCTATATAAAAAACTTAGCAGACCCAAA
>PVIR01007755.1:39395-59757 GCA_004026965.1 Petromus typicus | reverse complement strand
AGGTATATACACACAAGAATTAAAAGACTCTTATCACAGTGACATATGTGCACCTATGTTTATAGCAGCCCAGTTTGTGATTGCTACATCTTGGAAACAACCCAAGTGTCCATCCACTGGAGACTGGATAAAAAAGCTGTGGTTCTTCTACAGAATGGAGTACTACTCTGCCATAAAAAATGATGAGTTTGAATCATTTCTACTTAAATGGACATATCTTGAGGATATCCTCATAAGTGAAATAAATAGGTCACAGATAGATACATATCGCATCTTTTCTCTGGTATGAGAAAGTGAAGATGTAAATGAGTCCTAGCATTGTATGTTATATATTGTGAAATAGAAAATGCTCAATGTAAAATAAGGTGAAAGGGGACAATGTTGAGATTGTAACAAAAAAGTAAGGAAACAAATTTTATATATATGGCGGGGTGGTAGGGTGGGTGGGGCTATGGGAAAAAATGAAAATTAAGTTGTGTCTTATACTGGTACAAATCCCCATTATGGAGTGCAATCATGATGTGTATATTTAATGTACCAATAAAGATAATTAAAAAAAAAAGACATTCAGACTGGCAGAGTGGATGAAAAAGGAAGATCCTACAATCTGTTGCATACAAGAAACACACCTAATTCAGAAAGAAACCCATGGACTGAAAGTAAAGGGATGGAAAACAATGCTCCATGAGACAGGAAATAGCAAGAAAGCAGGAGTGGCAATTTTATTTGCAGACAAAATAGACTTCAAGCCAAAACTGATAAAGAGAGATAAAGATGGACACTGTCTTTCAGTTCAAGAAAAAATCCAAGAGACAGAAATCACAATCTTAAATATCTATGCTCCAAATTCTAATGCACCCAACTATATAAAACAAACATTAACAGACTTGAAAAACCAGATAAACTCCAATACAATAATAGTAGGGGACCTCAATACCCCACTTTCACAAAGAGACAGATTGTCTAGAGAAAAAGTCACTAAGGAAATCTTTGAGCTCAACCAGACTCTTCAGCAAATGGACTTAATAGATACCTAGAGAGTATTTCACCCGACAAAGTCAGAATTTACATTCTTCTCGGCTGCTCATGGGTCATTCTCCAAAATAGACCATGTGCTCCTTCATAGAAAGTTTTAAGCTAATATAAAGGGATTGAAGTTATCCCTTGTATACTGTCGGACCATAGTGCCCTAAAATTGGAGCTAAATAGCAAAGGAAAGCCCAGGATCTTCACAAACACATGGAAACTGAACAAAATTCTGTTGATCAACCAATGGGTCACAGAAGAAATTAGAGAAGAAATTGAACAGTTCTTACAACTAAATGATAACCCTAGTACAACATATAGAAATTTATGGGACACAATGAAAGCAGTTCTATGAGAAAAACTCATAGCAGTGAAAGCCTACATCCAGAACATGGAGCAAGCACAAATGAACAATTTAATGCTTTATTTATTGCTGAGGAAGTCTAGGCTAGAAAGAAAGGAGTGACTAGAAAGAGAGGAGCAAAACAAACCCAAAGCTTGCACTAGGCAAGTTGTAAGGATGAGGGCAGAAATTAATGCAATAGAAACCAAGAGAATGGTACAAAAAATCAATCAATCAAAAAGTTGGTTCTTTGAGAGGATAAACAAAATTGATAGACCCTTAGCCAACCTCATTAAACAAAGAAAGGAAAAGGCCCATATCTATGCTATTAGAAATGAGAACGGAGAAATTACTACTGACCCAGAGGAAGTCCAGAGGATCATAAACACCTACTTTGAAAATTTATACTTTAATAAAATGGAAAATGTAGAAGAAATGGATAGATTTCTAGACACATACAAACTCCCAGAACTGAATACAGAAGATATAGAAATGTTACATGCCCCAATAACAACCTGTGAAATTGAAAATGTAATTCAAAACTTTCCAACAACGAAAAGCCCTGGACCTGATGGTTTTACTGCTGAATTCTATAAAACTTTAAAAGAAGAGTTAGTGCCTCTACTTCTGAAACTCTTCAATGAAATTGAAAGAGAAGCAGTACTCCCAAACTCATTCCTGGAAGCAACCATTACCCTGATTCCAACTGCAGAGAAAGAACCAGCAAAAAAAGGCCAATGTCTACAATGAATATCGATGCTAAAATCCTCAATAAGATTCTGGAAAACAGAATACAGAGAATTATCAAAAAGATTATACACCCTGACCAAGTTGGACTCTTCCCAGGTATGCAAGGATGGTTCAACATACGTAAATCAATAACTGTTATACACCATATTAACAGACTTAGGGACAAAAATCATAAGGTCATCTCAATTGATGCAGAAAAAGTGTTTGACAAAATACAACACCCATTTATGTTCTAAACTCTACAGATGATCGAAATAGATGGTCTGTATCTCAAACTAATAAAAGCTATCTATGAGAAACCATGAGCAAGTGTCATACTAAGTGGCCAAAAATTGAAATGTTTCACACTAAGTTCAGGAACAAGACAAGGATATCCTCTCTCACCACTTCTGTTCAATGTAGTTCTGGAAATATTAGCCATAGCAGTTAGCCAAGAGAAGGAAATAAAAGGAATAAAGATTGGAAAAGACGAAGTTAAATTGTCAATATTTGCTGATGACATGATACTCTACCTAGAGGTTCGTAAAAATTCAATTAAAAAACTGCTGGACCTAATCACCAATTTTAGCTACATAGCTGGCTACAAGGTCAACTTTCAAAAATTAGTAGCCTTCGCATACACAAACAGTAGACACTCTGAGATAGAAATTGGAGAGTCAGTCCCTTTCACAGTAGCACCACAAAAAATAAAATATCTTGGGTTCAATCTAACAAAGGAGGGGAAAGACTTCTACTCTGAAAACTATAGCACTCTGAAAAAGGAGATAGAAGATGACATCAAAAAATAGAAAGACAGAGGTGGGGATTTAGCTCAGTGGTTCCGGTGCCTGTCTTGCAAGAACCCGGGTTCGATCCCCTGGTAACCACATGCTGTACTGGGTGTGGAGACTCACGCCCAGCAGCAATCAGTACCACATACCACAATGCAGGGCATGGTGGCTCATGCCTGTAATTCCAGCATTTGGGAGGCAGAGGCAGGAAGATTGCTGTGATGAGTTTGAGGCTGAGCTCAGGGCCAGCCTGGACTACAAAGCAAGACCCAGTCTCAAAAAAAAAAAAAAAAAAAAAAAAAAAAAAAAAAAAAAAAAAAAATGGAAAGACATATCTTGCTCCTTGGTAGGAAGAACCAATATTGTGAAAATGGCTATACTCCCACAACTACTCTACACATTCAAAGCAATCCCAATTCAAATCCCAACAGCATATTTCACAGATCTAGAGAAAAAAAATTCAAACTTTCATCTGGAACCACATAAGACCTAGAATAACCAAAGCAATTCTAAGCAACAGGGACATGGTGGGGGATATTACAACTCTGAACCTGAAACTGTACTATAAAGCCACTCTGATAAAAACTGTATGGTACTGGCAAAGTAACAAACCCGAGGATCAATAGAGTAGACTAGAAGATCCAGCAACTACTCCAGATACACTGAGCCACTTCTTCTTTGACAAAGGAGCCAAAAATCCTCAATGGAGGAAAGATAGCCTCTTTAACAAATGGTGCTGGAAAAAAAAACGAGGCTTTAACTTGCCAAAGACTAAAATGATATCTAACTCTTTCACCATTTACCAAGCTAAAATCAAAATGGATAAGAGACCTAAATATTAAAACAGACACTCTAGAGCCAGGGATTTAGCTCAATGGTTCCAGTGCCTGTCTTGCAAGTGCAAGGACCCGGGTTCAATCGCCGGTAACCACATACTATATACTAGGTGTGGAGACTCACGCCCAGCAGCAACCAGTACCACATAACACAGTGCCGGGCATTGTGGCTCACGCCTGTAATCTCAGCACTCAGGAGGCAGAAGCAGGAGGATTGCTGTGATGTGAGTTTGCAGCTGAGCTCAGGGCCTGCCTGAACCAAAAAGCGAGATCCTGTCTCAAAAAACCCCTAAAAATGAAAATAAAACAGGTACTCTAAACCTGTTTCAAAACAGGTCAGGTAAAATACTCAAAGATATTGGCTTAGGGAAAGACTTCATGAAGAAAACTTCTATAGCACAGGAATTGGCAGAAGAAATCAACAAATGTATACGAAGGCTATTGATTTTTGAACATTGACCTCTTAACCAGCTGCATGGCTAAAATTGGCAATGAGGTCCAGCAGCTTTTTAATTGAGTTTTTACGATCCTCTAGATAGAGTATCATGTCATCAGCAAATAATGGTGCTGGAAAAACTGGGCTTAAACTTGCCAAAGACTAAAACTAGATCTAACTCTTTCACCATGTATCAAGCTAAAATCAAAGTGGATAAGAGACCTAAATATTAAAACAGTCACTCTAAACCTACTGCAAAATCAGTTCAGGTAAAACTTTCGAAGACATTGGCTTAGGGAAAGACTTCATGAACAAAACTTCTATAGCACAGGAATTGGCTGAGGAAATCAACAAATGGGACCTCATTCTTTTAAAAAGCTTCTGCACAGCAAAGGAAACCACCAACAGTGCAAAAAGGCAACCAACAATATGGGAAAAAATCTTTACCAGCTGTTCCTCAGACACGGGGCTACTACCTAGAATATATAAAGAGCTCAAAAAAATCAGCCCACCCAAATTTAATGACCCAATTCTCAAAAATGGGCATCTGAAATGAACAGATATTTTTCAGAGGAAGAAGTAAGAGCAGCTAAGAAGCATATGAAGAAATGCTCAACATCATTAGTCATTCGAGAGATGCAGATGAAAACAACATTGAGATTTCATCTCATTCCACATAGAGTGGCTGCCATTTCAGAATCAGCCAACGGCAAATGTTGGCAAGGCTACGGAGAAGAAGGAATCCTTCTCCACTGTTGGTGAGACTGTAGACTCATACAACTCCTGTGGAAATCAGTTTGGAGATTCCTCAAAAATCTAGGATTGGAGGTCCCATTTGATCTGGCCATTGCCCTGCTAGGTATATACACAAAAGAAAGAATAGACTCATATCACAGTGACATATGTGAACCTATGTTTATAGCAGCCCCATTTTTGATGGCTACATCTTGGAAACAACCCAAATGTCCATCAATTGGAGGCTGGATAAAAAAGGTGTGGTTCTTCTACAGAATGGAGTATTACTCTGCCATAAAAATGATAAGTTTGAATCATTTGTACTTAAATGGACATACCTTGAGGATATCCTCATAAGTGAAATAAATAGGGCACAGATAGGTACATATTGCATCTTTTCTCTGGTATGATAAAATAAAGATGTAAATGAGTCCTATAGTTTATGTTATATATTGTGAAATAGAAAATGCTCAATGTAAAATAGGAAGAAGGGGGAAAATGTTGAGATTATTACAAAAAAGTAAGGAAACAAATTTAATTATATTGGGGGAAGTGATAGGATAGGTAGAGCTATGGGAAAAAATGAGAATTAAATTGTGCCTTATACTGGTACAAATCCCCATTATGGAGTGCAATCATGATGCATATGTGTAATGTACCAATAAAGGTAATACAAAAAAGAAAAGAAATTTGAGACTTTTTTAGATAATTGAATACATCTTGATACCATACTCATAAGTGAGGTAAGTATGACACCAATGTGTAAATACCATATCATTTCTCTAGTATGAGAAACTAAAGCTGTAACATATAGAATCTGTGAGAGATGCTGTGAAAATAGAGAAAAAAATGCTCCAAGGATAAGGGGAACTGAGTGGCTGCAGGGAAAAGTAAATAAGGGAAATTAAAAAAAAATGCTTGCAAAAAGGAAAAATGGATACAAAGTTATGTATATAGGACAAGGGGTGTTGAAAGGAGGACAAGGGAATGGGAAAAATAAGAATCATGTTATATCATGTACAAGTACAAATTCTCAGTGATGAATGCGATCGTAATGTATTCTTATAATGCACCAAAAAAGTCAATATATTAAAAAGAAGAAGAAAAATGGGAATGATGGGAATTTGAAGAGATTTACCATGCAGAGGATCCTAGGCTGCCTTATCTCATAAACTGTTCCAGACTTCTTCTAGTGAGTGTTAACTTATAATATGTAGATCACCTTTTCATGATGGAGGCCCTGCTCCAGCATCCATCATTGCAGAAATTCTCTTTTGTTAAAAGAAACGAATATCATAGTATATAAGCAGAGCATTTCCTTAATTTGAGCCATGTCTTAAGGGTCACTGTTGCTCAGAAACTTCCTGTGGGATTGATTGAGTTCTTGGTTGGAACTCTAAAGTAGTCCACATCTACCCCTCTCAAATATTTTAATGAAGGTCCTTCCTCATAAAATTGGTGCACACAAATCTCCATTTTTGTTGTGTTCCTGAGAAATCCTAGCTATAAGATTTTCTTCATGGAAAATAAAAAGTATTCTCAGTGTTTGATCAATAGGACAACTACATCTAATTTAAATGATCCTAAGTTAACATTAAATAGTAATTATAACACAACAGTTACAAATTCTTTAAATATAACTATTGTGTGTGATTTCACATTTCACAGATAATGCTACTGTGTTTATGGCAACCAGTTGGTCAGTTAGTACTTCATTATGGTGAAAATAGAGAAAATTATAAAATATAATTATTGCTGATAACTTCAAAATACTGTCTTTCTAATAGTCATTGGAACTGTAACTTTATAGGTATTTTTGGTTTTTAATACTGAGATGTATGTTAGAATGGGAAGTTCAAAGGAAAGATTTTCCTAAAAATTCCTTCCTGCTTGATATTCCTTAGAAAATCCCATTGTACATGAATTTGCTTAGTATTTAACTTTAGACTAGAGACTTAAAAATTGACATCAGGTACTTTAAAAATGCAATAGAAAAATAGAGTAAAATCAATAATAGTGTGAGAAATGACTTGAACAGCTTGTATTTTTACAGTGGTCATCAAAAAGTAATTTTATATTCAATAATTTGTATTGATTGTTTGTGAAACTGTAATGCATTATGCCATAAGCCTGCTTTTGCAGTTATAAATATATGTACCACTTTGATGGTCTTGGCTTTTTTCTCCTTTCTTATTGAGTTTCATTTTCTCTAAAAGGAATCTCATTCTGTAGTGTTTGTGCGTGGAGGCAAAACTCAGAACTATGACTATTAATTCAAAATAATACTTCTAGCCACATAATTGGCATTCTTTTCTTTGTGTCCTTTAAAAGATGTTTAAAGATAAAACATGTGAAATGTGATAGTATTTAGGGAAAAATTGTACAGAATCATTTACACTACAATCATCAACTACCATCTCTTTCTAAGGACTTATAATGAAATACAGTCATGCATTGCTGAACTATGAAGACAGATTCTTATAAAATCATTGTTAGGAAATTTTGTCATTGTGTGGATATTGTAAGGTGACTTTACACAGACCTACATGATATAAGTGTCACTGGATGTAATTAAGAAATAAGTGAAACACAAAAAGAAAGAAATTATTATCAAAGTAACACGATATACTGTTTTAACAGCATTTTCTTTTACAAGTAGGAATGTATGCTACAAATAAACAATGAAAAGTATGCTATGACAAACACATAAGCCAGTATCAGTTGTTTTAATATCATTATAAAATACTGTGTGCTGTGGATAATGGCATGTGCTGTAGCCTCTTTGGACCATTGCACAGGAGCTCTGTTTACACCAGTATCATGACAAGCATGTGCGGAACACCTCTGGCTTTACAGTGTATATGTGTTATAATCTGTGGAATCTCTATCTTTTATGAGGTCTATCAACTGACCAAAGATTGTTCTGTTCTTCATGACTCCATTTCATTAAAACCAGAATGGTGCCATATAAATGCCCAGAGGATACACAGTGCAATGTTAGGGAGTAAGTTTGAAATCGACAGTCCAGAGACAAGTGACTGGTACCCCATGAAAAGAGGGCATGCTTTGTTTTTCCTTTGTTTCTTTGTTCTCTCTCTCTCTCTCTTTATCTCTCTCTCTCTCTTTGTGGTACCAGGGACTGAACTTGGATCTCTTTGTTTTCTTAATCATTAGTTGTAGATGAAGTCTAAAGAAGTTTATATTTCAACCTGTAGACCAAGAGAATGGTAACCTCCATTGAGCCCATGCTTAAGGCCTAGGTCTCAAAACAAACTAAATGGAAACAGACCACCAGGGAGGAAATCAGGAAACTTCTCTCTGAAGTTGATTGCAATAGCCCCATTTTCCTTATAACTGAACAGTGACTTCTGAGGATGGACATGATCAATTAATTAAAGAGCAAGTTAATGTTATAAATATAGGCTGAGCCTTAGTTTGGGGCAGCTTCCACCTAGATGCTTGCCCACCTTCAAGCTGAAGGTAAATTCTCTCTATTTGTCACTCTGAAAAATCTCTCTCTCTTTGTAATGAACTCTGCCTATACTCTGCATGGCTGCCTATGTGATTTGTCCTAATTTTTTCTTCTATGATGTGAGAACTGAGGAGATCTCCTTTTCCTTGTGGTGAGAGGACATGATTTCCTGATGCACTAAACATATTCAGGCTAATACATTTGGCATATCTAGAATTTCTGTCATGAATAAGTAAGATATCACTTCACTGAAGTATGTTGTCCTGAGCATCATTATAGTTATATTTTATGTATGGGCTCATTTGTAATTTTTTTTTTTTTTTGCTGCTTAAGTCAAAATGAAACAACCATCACTGCATAATTTTAAGCCTCTTGGCACACCAAGTTTAAGAGTGAAATAGTGAACAAAAAGGGGGTGGTTAGCAGTGTTCACTGCACAAAACAAGAAGCATACTTTCTGGTTGTAAAGGGTCCAGAGTGGGTTACCAGGGTCCTCTGATTTGGTCGTGGTTTTATATACACAAAGAGAGACTGGAGCCTTGTTTAGCTATCTAGTGACTACATATCACAGATTTAGAATAACCAGTTAAAGTTTGGGCTCATTTATCTAAAGTACAGAGAAAATCAGTTATGTATTTAACTGGTCAAAGTAAAAGGAAACTGAGTTTGAAAGAAAATGGTCACTCCATATTTTTAAGTTCTTCAAAGTCCAGGCCAGAGTTAGGAAGCAGTTCTTATTGAATTTAGTCTATTTTTCCTATGGAGTTTTTTTTTTTTTCCTTAAGAGTAAAGGTTCTTAACTCTTTATCTTTTTTGTAACTTTTAAATAAAATTTTTACAGAATGGAATATTACTCTGCCATAAAAATGATAAGATTGAATCTTTTATACTTAAATGGAGGTACCTTGAGGGCATCCACATAAGTGAAATAAATAGGGCACAGATGTGTAAATATCATATATTTTCTCTGGTATGAGAAAATATTATGTAAATGAGTTCTAGAGAATGTGTTATATATTGTGAAATAGAAAATACTCAAAGAAAAATAGGGTGAAGAGGTAAACAATGAGGTCAAAAATAATGAGATTATAAGAAAAAAGAAAGCAAACAAAGTTTATGTAGGGGTGGGGGTGGTAGGGTGAATAGTGGTATGGGAAAAAATGAGGATTAAATTGTGTCATACACTAGTACAAATTCTCATTGTTGAGTGCAATCATGATGCCTATATGTAATGTACCAATACAAATTTAAATTCTAAAAAATGTTTAAGCTTAATTAGTTGTGGCTTGAATTAGCTCTAAGCTCAGTGGGTGTGCTATTTTCTTGGTCACCAGCTGATTATTTTAAGTCTTGTCCCATACAGATTGTTTACTTTGAAGCTAACTAGCTGACCTGCCTTTTATGACAGCACTGTCTGGATTGTGTGTGCTAGAGTGAAAAGGTGCCATAGCAGGACAGATTTAATAATATTCACATGGATGTGAGTTGGTGAGGTAGTCCAGTGTAGGAGACTGTTGATACTTGGCACAGTGCCTATTTTTTATCAATAGGGAAGAAAAAGCTATGAGGTCCCAGGTAGCTATGATTAACACTGCTGAGAATAAGGAGATGAAACTGTTACCAGGTTCTGGTGCTTTCTAGGTTTTTATTTATTTATTTATTTTTGTCCTGCGAAAAGAATTGGTCAACACAAACTCAAAGGATAGCAAGGATTATCAATGATATGAGAAGCAAAAAAATGTGCTCCACAGAATAAGCGTGGGCTGGACAAAGAAGGAAAAGAAGTACGCTTCATAGAGTGAGAGCTCCTTATGGTGAAAGAAGGAAAATGGTAACGATGTACTGAGCTAAACAGTCTTTTGATTTCCCATGACTCAGGCTAACGGGTCTAAGCAGCTGTGTTGGAAACTTGTTCCAGTTCTTGTAAGAAGTGAAGACAGTGCTGCCTGATTGGTTCCAGGTTCAGGACTTTGGGAAAGGGTCCATAGGGGTGTCCAGGAACTTTGTAATTAATAGGTCATGCCCGCACTCTCAGCCAGTTAGCCATGGACTGATCTTCTTCCTCAAAACTATGTACAGTACAAATAAAAAGAGAAAATAAGCCCTGAGGTTATTTAATTCATTTGGCCCAGGGTGTGTGAGATAATATCTCTCCTTATTTTTCCTTTGATATAGTACATTTCTCAATAGTGGTATGAAATGAAGGTGGGCTTTTAAAAAGAAATGCCAAAAGGCTATGGTTTCCAACTGTAGCTCAAAGTGAACATATGAGTGGAGATATTTGCACCAGGGAAATTAATCTGATTTACTGGAGGATGAAAAATCTTGAAAGCCTCCGTTTAATCAGGTAAGACTAATTGCTGTTTCTGTGACCTTGAGTTAGTTGCTTAATTTCTTTAAAACTGTTGTTCTTATCTAAAAGTAAACATAGCTACTGCAGGCTTGTTTTTTTAAGGATTTAGTGAAGGTATTAACTTATTCCATAAATACCTCTCTAAAGCTGTTCAGTGTCCATTGGGTGGCAGTGCACAAAACAGAAGGTGCCTACATTTAAGATGGTGAAGACAGTAATAAATAGGTTAATGTAACACAGATAAGACAACTATCTTATGATTGCAAAGATGCAGATAATACTGAGTTACAGATCAAAGGTGCCCTGGCAAAGCCTCATGGCTATACCACAAGCATGTGTCTTAGATGGATTGATCCCATGAACCTTGTCTGGGCAGATGACATTCTGGTTCACAAATAACTAGTTAGAGTTTAGTAAAGAACCTGGAGAAAAGTATCACAGGCAGAATGAACAGCAAATGCAGAGTCCATGGAGTGCACAAACCTGGGTGTAGAGCACTGGCTAAGGGGTTGAATGTGGACTCAAATAAGGGTTTCATCAGTGCACAATAGCAAAGCAATTGCAATGCTGATATTTATTCAAGTTCTAAAACTATTTCTATTAAAATTGTATTAGAGAATTGATATAATGCAGGGATAATGTATATAATAGTGAGTAATTCTATGAGTAATTTACAAGAGTAGAAGGAAATATATCAACTTTTAATTCATAAACACTACTACCTTCCTTTATAAACTTGTGAATATTATATAATATTAGACTCAATGTTAATGATTGTATTTATTCCTTTCATTGGGCTGTTCTGAAAATTCGAGTTGGATAATAAGAAAAGTTCACTGTAGATATAAAACGAACACACATATATATATGTACATAGAGAGATTTAGATCTCATGCTTTATAATGTCAGTTGTGACTATCAATGTAAGTACTTGTAGATTTGTAATTAATTTGAATTTTTCTGAAAACTAAAAATAATTCATCATTTTAACTATATAGTTTGTAAATATCACTTTCCAAAATGCAAAAACCCATATAGTAGAGCTGATGATGTGTAGTCCATGTAACACACACAAAAATTTCCCCCTAAAAATAGAGACAGTTGGCAGATAATTATTAGGGGGTTTCTAGAGGCTCATACAGTGCCAGCAACTGTGAAGTATTGAGATCTTACGCCACGTTATGGCTGAATTACCCCTTGCCCTGTAGTGGGCTTGTATATAGAAACAGCTGTCAAGGTGAAGGAGGACTATATGTCTCGTTCCCTTATAGGAAGAGAAGTGTTCATTCATAGAAAACAGTCAAAGATGGACACAATGAGAAGATAAAGTCCTCCAAATCAAAGAAGGCAGATTACATTGGCAGAGAAGAAACATGCACTCTACACCCATCATGCTAACAACAGTGATGTTCTGAGAAAGGTCTTTTCAAAGAAGTTTCAGGGCAGACTTTCAGATCTCTTCTACAAAAGAACACCAGCAACACAACAGCTTTCAGCTGAAATGGTTGGTGCTTATTGTCATTTAAATCATACTCTTTTATTATACAAACTGCTTTCTCTGAATGAAAATGCTTCAAGTACAGTAACCTTAGATGACACAGCCAATTTTTTGATGTTCATTACTGACAAATTCAGTTTCCATATCTTTAAGGTCAGATAAGTTAGGCAAAAGGGGCCAGTGATTACAAAATTGAGATTGGAACAAGCTACAGTATATACCTTCAAAGGTGGATCCATGCTGTATTTTTCAAATCTCCATTAGATACAATTATTACTCATAGTTTTAATGATTTCTGATACAATTTTGAAAACTTCCTTCCTCTTCCTACTCCTCCAAGGGTAGTTTTTCAGAAGTAGATTGATTATATTGATTGATTGATTGATTGATTATATTTCACGGTGCATACAATCCAAGTACAGGAACTGTTTGAAAGTAAATTACATAATCTTTTTTTCTTTTTTTTTTTTTTTTAGTTTTTTTTTAAGACAGAGTCTCACTTTGTGGTTCAGGCTGGCCCTGACCTCAGCCTCAAACTCACATCACAGCAATCCTCCTGCCTCTGCCTCCCAAGTGCTGGGAATACAGGCGTGAGCCACCACACCAGGCACTGTGGTATGTGGTACTGGTTGCTGCTGGGGTGAGTCTCCACACCCAGTATTGTATATGGATACCGGGGATCGAACCCGGGTCCTTGTGCTTGCAAGACAGGGGCCGGAACCACCTGGCCTCTTATTTAATTCTGAAATACTGCAGATTAAATACAAAATGTACCAGAAAAAATTTCTAAAATATGTGTTTGAAAATAAACTTGAAGATCAAGTTTTGTAGAAATTTGAAAGACTTCACTTTTAAGCACAAGTTAATCTATCTCCAGTGAATTCTCTATCATTGTGATATTGCTGTCTTGTTCCACATAAGATCTTATTTTCAAGAAAAGTGCCTTAAAGGATTTTAATTTTAGAACTCTAATTTGTTTCCTTCTGAAGTGTACTTTAGTGGGGTTTACAGTAACTCACTGGAGCAATCAGCTCCATCAACATCACCATGAAATGGGAGACAACTGACAATACAATGTTGTGTTTTTATACTGTGATTATCTTTATTTAAGCACAAATATCTTAGCTAGAATGTTTCACCATTAGCATAAAGTATAAAATATTCCAGAAAAAGCAGACAACAAAAATGACTTGTAGGAGGTGAAAGTGTAACTAAGTTTGAGAGCATTTCCCTTGTGTGAACAAGATCATGGGTTCAAATGCCAGCCATGGAAAAAAAACACACGGAAAGAAAGAGGGAAGGATGGAAGGCAAAAAGGACGGAGAATGGGAGAAAGGAAGAAAGGAAGGAAAGTAGGAAGGAATGGAAGGAGGGAGGAGAGAGGAAAGAAAGAAGGGGCAAGAGAAGAAAGGAAAAGAGGAGGAAGGAAGGAAAAGGATGCTACTTTTAAGTACACATGGACATGATACTTTTGACTTTTATTTGTACCTAAAATGTACCCTGTTCTAACTTTTATCTGATTCTAGTTAACTATAAATAGTCATCAAATCAACATTGAATTTCTCACTAAATTCATTATTCAGGTAAAGATTTCCTTTCTACCATCATTGTCCATTAATTATTTGAGTGTTTTTAGCCTGTAAATTGTAAAAGATTTCTAAATACAGCAAAATCTTAAATTTCTTTCCGTTAGAGTATACATTTCTGAAAACAGTCTTGAACTTAGATTTTTGTGATGTTCTTATAGCATTTGGTTCTATTTAGTTAGCCGGTCTAAGTATCAAACATCGGTTTCACTCAGTTTTAACAGGAAAGTTTAAGTATCAAACAGCAGCCAAGTTTAACCAAAAAGAAGGTTTCATTAAATAATGTTCTGATACTTCAAAAAGAGCCTGTCTTAAGGAAATCATATTTAGCAATTTAAGTAAATGACCAATTATAATCAGCATCAACTACATACATGGTGTGAAGTTTTGGTTACAAGATGCCACATGCATCCACTGTCCCTAAATGTTATATAATATTTGACTATTACCATCTTGAGACATGTTTTCATGTTGCACTAAATCTTACCAGTTATATAGTCACACTTATTTACATTTTTATTTCTATTTTAATTTTTCTTCCTTTTCCAAATAGCCAACATGCACAAACACACAGACAACTTACCCAGAAGTGTGAAACAAAAGGTGCTTTTTTGTTTTGTCTCCAGGTTGACACTGAAATTCCTAGTGGAGAAACTAAATTAATCTTTAGATTTAGTCATGAAAAGAATTTTAAAGTATTTCCTTAATAAAAAATAAATATGTAGAAATCAATTCTTCAAATTAAGTGGACTATAGCAAAGACAAAATTTATAAATAAGAATTGTAACACCTATTTTTAAAGGCTAAGTAAAATGAATACATAATCCAAACTACATTGTCATAGTTTGACAAAAGTCACATAAATTGGAAGAATTAATACAGATGTTAAGTTTTCAGGAACTGCAAATAGAGACTAGACCGGCGAAAATGATCTGAGAAAGTGATATCCAGTTCTCCTTAGGAAAGTAGCTCATGTCAGTACATTGCTGGTGTTTTGGAGTGAGCACAACTTTTCTGTTTTTTTTTTCAAGCTTGGAAGCTAAAATACTCATGTAGACCATGGCTCCCACAACGGGTCAGAAAGCATTCTGCTGCTCCCAGTGAGAAGGGTGGTTGCTGAACCACCAAGCTTCCTTCATAACTTCCTGTTTCCTTACCTCATTCTTTGTATCTCCAAAGATTGCCTTAGCGTTCTCTACATTCACCATCTATGGAAGACTCAGAGGGAGAGGACCTAAACAAAGACTTAGAGAAGATTAAACTTTAATATTCACTGCTTACTTCTCCTTAGCCCTTTCCTGAATTCACGATGGTGTCAGCACACTGGCCAGTCCTTATTTGTGTAATAGTTATAATATTCTCCTGTTTGAAGATTCAAGAATAGATCAAGGAAAGACCCAAAGGCTCCTTCTAGGCCTTCTATAGTGTTTGCTATGGAACTCATAAAATGAGGCCCTTCAGGGTAAAATCACCTAGCTCTGAGAGAAGATGAAACATTTATTTAAAATGTATAATGTACCAGAACATCAGGTAACTGTATATATTAAATTATATGAAATTTTAGATCTGTAAGGCAGGTATTGTGGTTTTCTTTCTTGCAAAAGTCCATAGAAAAAAATGGCAAAAGTAACACAATTTTCAAATATTCAGAGTTTTAATAAAAAACCATCTTCATAACTTTGGATGCAAATTAGTATGAATAGGTAAAGAAGTATTGAAAATGTCCATTGGTTTACATGCACACTTTACTGCAGAATGCATTTGTATCTAATATTGTCATTCACCATAATGAAGCATGTGGGAGAGGTCTTAGTTGAAGAATGAAGTTCTACAGAGTAGTTCAGAGCATATATACATGCAATAATTAATCCATTTTTATGTAAGACCTTAAATCCTTAAATCAGAAGAATGGTATCTATTCATGAGATAAAGTGCAATGAATCTTTAGCAGTCACCATTTAAAAAAATATTTCTAGGTCTAAATGCCTGCTGCTCACAGTCTCATGGGTATGACAAGCACATAGAATAATAAGTAGGTGTGAGTGTGACAAATATAGTGATGGAGGGTTGCATGGAACTTAGAGTGCTGGGGACCAAGAAGTGAGAAAAGAAGTAGAATTCATAATGTGAGGCATTTAGAATCAAGGCTGGAGTAGGATAGAATACAAACAGTCTGTCTGATAGGGTTCCAATAAAAGGAAAATATATCACGTTTGATATATCACCAACATATTCTTTGTGATCTTCTAGGTCCCAAAGAAAGTTTCCAGAAATGTCTCAATGCATCTGTAAATAAAGAATTCACTGCTTTTGTTTTATTTCCTTTCATTATTTTAACATGTTGGATAAGGTTTGATGCTTTTTGAAATTGCACTTGTTTGAGCAGCAGCTCAGAACAAAACAACATTACTATTTTTAATTGATGTTTGTATAATATATCAACCACCCAGTGATGCTGTCTGTGGTATTCTTGTTTTGTGCTAAGAAAAAAAGAGAATATCATCTGGCTTTTATGCTTAGGGGCCTAGATACTGTAAGAGTCCACTTAAACCTGTAACAGTCACTCACACTAGTCATTGTGAAATACGTGGACTTTGAAGAATGAAATCTCTGATTAATTAAATGCACATAGTTACGTAGAGCTTGTCGTAAATCTCTTCATATTACATCCTCACTTTCTCATGGAGAGTTAGACAGAGAGACAGAGAGGGAGATGAGATAGAGATGGGTAATTACTAATTACATTAGTAATTTGCTCATCCCTTTTTTGTTTGGTGGCTGACCTAGTAATGCCATTACTATATGTCCTTTTAAAAGTAAAATAATTATGCTTTTGAAGTTTAATGATGGATTTACAACTTTAATATTCAAATTCACAATGAATAGTAGTATAACAATTACTCTAGTGACAAATACACAAAACAACTAGTCCTGATGAAAATGTGTAAATGAATTCTAAAATGTCTGATAGATATTGTGAAATAGAAAGAAAATATTCAAAGGTAACGGGGGTTAGCGATAACTAAAGGGTAAAAAAATACTGATGTTTAGAAAAAGGAAACAAAACTTAAGTATATAGGGGTGGGGGGTTGAGGATGGCAGGGGAATGGGAAAAACGAGAACTAAATTGTGTCATGTACTGGTACAAATTCTCAGTATTGACTGTGATAATAATGTGTGCATACAATGTACCAATAAAATCAATTCTATAGTAAAAAATTATGATCATATTTCAAATTTCATGTTTTAAAAATATATAAAATAAACTCAGAGGTTCTCACTATATGGGGGAGAGAATACTGTAGTAATGCATTTCCCAGAATCACAGCCAGTGATATCTATAAATGACCTTTGGTAAGAGAAAGACAACACACTGCTCCAATCAATACACAGATAGTCTGCAATGTAAAGATTAAGATCAGAATATTTAAAAATTTAATATTTTGCCACTCCATATAGCACTTTGGAAGTCAATATCTTTGGGAACCTGGTCCATTTCCCTTCTTTGAAAGCATTATATATTTAAAGTTTTAAATTATTTATCTGGTTTATGTGATTAAATATGAAATAAGTTAGTCTATGCATTATCTTCTGCAGCTGCTGTCTGGGTACTAGTGTTTTTTTTTTTTCATCTTCTCTTACATCCTTGATTTTTTTCTTCCTTCTTATCCCATTAAGAAAACTCAATAGATACATTAAGAGAGAAAAGAACATGATCTACTCACTAGCAGAGCATGCTTCCACAGTAATAGCAGGCAACAACAGCACTGTGAGAATTATATACTTCAGTATTTTTACTCAGTTATACCACTTTTAGAACTGATAGTTAAAATATGATGTAGTTAAGTGATAACAAAGCATCTAATGTCTTCACTAGTTTTGTATGGTGGGCTTATCTAATAATCTTTAAGGAAATTTCCTGTCAAAGTTACTCCAAGGGCTATTCTTCCAGAAGAAAATACTCTTAGTTGAGTTGCTTTAGGTCTTCATTTACAAGAATTGTTATCATGATAAGGAAGACATGTTATATAAAATTATTATAAAATGTTATTATAAAGTTATTATAAAATTATTTTAAAATAGTAATCAAATTAAATGAAATTTCTCTTATCAGTGTAGCTTTATAGCTAGCAAATTTCTTGCCTTCAAATAGTTTTATTCTTATATTACTTTCATAAGATGTTTCTATCAGAACTATTGGTATTGCAAATGTGTTATTTAGTTTTGGATTTGAAAATATGATGTTAATTTTTAAAGATTATCCAATATTAAAAGATAAATATTTGCTACCTTAGGAAATTTTTCACTCTACCTGAACAACTTTTTTGTTCCTGCTTTAAAATATTTAAAATATCTGAAGGAGAAGCTACTGAAAAAAAATTTGATGTCAAAGAAAATATCACAATATCAAAGAAACAAAATACTTGAAGATTAAGATGAGGAAATCAGAATTTTAGTTTCATTTACCAATATTTATGCTAACAGACTTCAGAGAGAAGTCTTTTGGAGTACTCTACACAACTCTCCTTTGGTTTCATGATATCACGTCCACCCACTTAACTTCAGAAATATTGACTCTTTTAGCTCAACATTGCCAAAAATGTATCATATTTGTTTTACCAATTCTAGCCCTAAGTATCTCCAAGAGTAACCTATGTCCTTTTACTTCATTTCAACCTAAATAAACATTAGAGGAAAGATGATAGAGGCTAAGATCCTTGGTATTTCCATTGGTTAGGGATAGAATATTTAGTTTTATCTATTTTTAAAAGAGTAATATTACATAGACAGAAAATAAAGAACCTAAATCTTTATAGTATTTGAATATATTTATGTTGTACAACTGAACTTTTGGCGTAAAAAAGGGTAGGAAATCTTACTGACACTAGACCAAATGGAAGAATATTCAGATAACTTTGTTATTTCATGTATTCTTTGGGTCATCTATTGCTTCTGAGACCAGATTTCAGCTGAGAACACAGACATCAATAGGGGTTTCTATGCTTCCACTAGGAGATTTATTAGAACCTGGACCAAGTCACGAGGACAGAAATTTATATTATACAGTCTTTGCTAGTTCTCAAGTTCTGTAATACCCCAGTTCTTATACTTATCTGTAATGTGCCTTTAACAGTTACATTTTCCATTGAATTGAAATTTCATATTTTAAAAAACAATATCAAAATCAGAATCGATGAACTACAAGTAACACTCTCAAATAAATGACTGAACCAAAAATCAGGCAGATAATTCTAAACAGACATTGCCTAATAGAATAAGTACTAATGACCAATAAGTACATGAAAAAATGTGCATCATATTCATCCATTAGGGAAATGTAAAGCAAAATAACTCTGAGGTTTATCTTACACCCATAAGATTGTTCACTATCAAGAACATAAGAAACAACACATCTCAGAAAGGATGTGGAACACTTTCACATTGTTGGAGAAAAATTAATGTGGTACAATTTGATGCAAATTAGTATGATAATTTTTCAAAAAATTAAAAATAAACAATGTATTTGGTCCAGCTATACTTCTGCTAGGTACACTTATGAAAGAATTAGATATCATATTATAGCAATGCATGCATACTCATATTTACTCTGGAAAAGTTCATAATTGCTAACCTCTGGAATACCTTAGATGCCCATTAGCAAATAAATTGGTAAAAAAAAATGTGGTATATATGCACAATTAGATTTATTTGTCCATGTAGAAAAAGAAATGCCATTTGTAAAGAAATTGATGGATCTTAAAATAATAATGTTAAGTAAAGTAATTCAAACACAGAAAGTTAAATATCTCATTGTTTTATTTTTAATTTTTCTTTTCCTTTTTGAGTTTATTGGTATATTTTAGCAATACATTATGATCACATTCATCATTGAGAATTTGTACCTGTACATGATATATCTTGACTATTAATTTTCCCATTCCCTGCCCTTCCTTCAACTTCCACCTCCTCAATGTACGTAAAGTTTATTTTCATATTTTTGTTTCTATCAACATATTTTTCTTCCTACTTTCCTTTCCCTTCCCCCTCTCTCAGTTTTCTTTCCCCTTTGAACATTTTCTTCCCATTACACAATACCTTTAATATATTTTGGACCTCATTGCACCTTCAGTTTCTCACACTAGAGGAGTGATACAATATTTACACATGTGTGTCCTATTTACTTCATTTGAGTATGGGCTCAAGGTGTATCTGTTTAGCTATGAATGTCTCAAGTTTACCTGCCTTGATGGCTGCACAGCACTTCATTTTATAGAAAAGCCACATCTTATTTATCCATTCACAAGTTGATGGGTTTTTGGGTTATTTCCAAGATTTAGCCTGATTTTTCTTTCATGAGTAACTCAAAATGTAAATTAATTAAATAATAAAATGAAGGAGAAATGTTAGGAAAAGTCAAAGTATATCTTTGGAAAAGAGAAAAGAATTAGAAGAAAATAGTAGGATGTTGGGAAGAAACAGATTAAAAGTGATAAAAAATTACATATACAAATAACAATTACCAAAAAAAAAAGAAAAATTAAATACTTGAGTGTGTG
>PVIR01007755.1:0-39295 GCA_004026965.1 Petromus typicus | reverse complement strand
GTATGGAATATAAACATCAAATGATATTTAGAAAGATTCAAATATTAACTTTGTTTGCATTAAGGTATCCCGTCCTTGTAGATTATATATTGCTACTTGTCTCGGTTACTTTCCTCATTGCTAAGACACAACACTGGACACATGCAATTTGAAGAGAGTTCTTTAGGCTCATAGTCTGAGAAGTTTCTCAAACAAGGAATCGACATGATAGAAACACCTGGTGTGAAGAAAACTGCTCACAAATGGCACAGAGGAAAGAAGAGAGTGAAAAGTGAACCCATGCGGGAGATAGACCCGAACGCCCCTGGGAACGGCCTCGGTTGAGCAGACTCTTGCTCCCCTCTCACATCATTCAGCAAAGCGGCGCCAGGATCCAATCACCTTCCCGAGGCTTCACTCCTAAATGCATGAAGCCTTGGGGGTCATTTCTGATCTAAGCCATAACACTGCTTTTGCTAAAAGCCCTATCCAGGAGAGAGTAGCCTCCATGTCCACGTGCACATTAGCATTAGTACAGTCCAGATACCCCCAGCCTCCGTTATCTACCAACCTTTAAAAGTAAACAAGATCATAGTATTAATATTCAAAATCTAATAACTTCATACCTTCACCAGTGCTCATTAGATTGTCTATTACATTTCAAAGTCTTTAAGACCATTAAAAATAAGAGATATTGGTAGCACTTGATGAGCTTACTTATGTATATGCCTGACAATGCTGATGTACATGTGCTACATATACTTTTGAATTTAATATTTATTGCAAACCTGAAGGGTAGTGTCATTGTCCTCTGTTTAGGCATAGGAAACTTCCAGCACAGAAAACTCACTGCTGAAATTTTATAAAAACTGATTAATGACATAGGAGGACTTGGATTCACTTTTCTATAACCAAGAATCTATCATTATTAACAGGTTATTTCCTGGAATGGTGTCATGTGCATTTACAAATGAATTTTTTCCTGTTTGTTGTCCTTCTGCTTCCTCTTGAGGTCCTTTTTTCCCCTTGCTGAGGACTGAACTCAGGGATTTGTACGTGTCATTCACATGGTCCACTCCTGAGCTTTACCTTCCTCCTTTTGTGTGTTTACTTAAAATGCGGGTCTCGTGACTGTCCAGAATTGTTTCACACTTGTGACCTTGTTGCCAGACCCTCTAGAGGAGCTGGGACTCCAGGCCTGCATGTGAGGTGGGGCTTTTGTATCTATTTTAGAAAAATCACACCAGCCTAGGGAATAAGTTGCTCTGCTATATTTTACCTGTGCCCTCCATAAGTAGCCCACTTTGTTGACCGTTTGCATGTCATGGAGCTCCAAGACTCTTGTGCACCCCTAATAATGAATTCCTTTGTTAAGAAGCAAAACAAAAGTCAAAACTGGAAATTGAGGCAAAAGTGTGTCAGCAACTATCCTTAAGTCTGCTTGCTAGTTCAGCTTTTTCCCTTTCACCGAGTACTACTCAGCTAGTCCCTGTGATTAACCCTTCTTCCCTGTTGCCTTCTCTAACAAATTAAGCCTTGCCATGTGTCTACTCTAGCATATAAAGAATGATGTTTCTCTTTAAAATTTGGTATTTATACCTTGAAACCTCATTATTTTAAGATAATGCTTTGATTCTTTGTAGAGCCACACTTACCGGTCCAGTGGTGGGGAAGACACTGTGGACTGCTCTTATCCATGTCTCAGCCTTTTCGGTTTACAATTCCCTGCCACAATTTTTGTTTCCATACAGATTTGAAAATGAATGCTTGAATCTACTCAAATCTCAAGTTCAGATTACTTTAAAATTCAGTTTGGATTGAGTGGAAAATCTTGTTACATAAATCATATTGAAATGGTTCTTAGTTCTATTTACTTCTTTTTAGGCCCTTAAGAAAAATTCCATATCATAAAATTTGGAATTTCAGGGAGATAGGCCAGTATCTAGAGTCCATTTGGTATAAATAAACTGAGATTTCTTGATGTAAACAGAAGAAAGTTCTTACCCTTCTACCTAGCTACTTGTTTATACATAGCTGTGGCCATCATGTGTTTATCAGCAATTATCTCATGGAGGATGTTTTAGACTTTGCAAAGTTCGTACCATCCGTGACTTAGAGCTGAGCAGCTTTTTTTCTTGCTTGTTATTTGCTTGTTAGTTTATGCTGTTTTCCTAGTGATCACTCTTTTGTTCCTGTTTTCATTACTAAAGAGATCCTTTCTAGTTGAAGACCAGTAAACTTAGGAGTTGAAAAGGAATGTCAAAGTATAATTTTCAAAAAGTTAAAAATATTACTATCATAGCAATAGAAAACCTGTGTGTTAAAGACAACATAACTGTAATGAAGAGAGTCAATAAATTATTAAACCTGATTTGAAGAATTTGAGGAATTGTGATTTTTTATGTCATTCAAAGAAATGCAGAAAAAAATTTGCTATATATATATATATATATATATATATATATATATATATATATATATATATATTTGCCATATATATATATATAGCTGGGTAGCGGTTAATGTAGTTCACTTTCCTCCCAGGCTAGAAATCATTGCTTTGCTATTATTTAAAGTCATATCCAATGCACTTAGGGTTATTTGTGGTGCTTATATACAAGAATTTTACACATTACTATCAATTTCCTGTAAGTTAATTTCTTAAAAAAATGCATTATAAAAGATAGAACACAAGTAAATTTTGCAGTCGAAGATATGAATCCTAGATTAGATGATACAGAAAGGATAAATTATTCCCAACATGACACTGAGGCCACCTCCAAATTATATATTTTATCCATTTTCAAGGTCTTCAGATATTGTCATGAGAAATTTGCCAGTGTGGAAGAGAGCTGAAAATGCATCATCTGTTGTACAGAAAGGTACACATCATGACAAATCCTTTATGAAACCACTAAGTCCTTTCTTTCTGTCGAAATCAGAACAAGCTTTTTCTTTTCTTTGTTTTGTTTTGTGTTGTTTGGCTATTTCGTGCTTCCTTACCTATGATTCACATGATTCTCTGGCATAAAATACAAACTGAGAGTTAGTCTAAATAAAAGTATTTCTTTTTTTTTATTTCTAAGGAAAGAAATGTATTTCTCAGAGTTACGGATGCTAAGAAGTCCAAAATCACGGCTCCTGCTGCACCAAGACTTGGTAAAAGGTATCATACAGAAAGATGGTGAATGCAAGAAGACAACAGGGTGCAAATAAAATAGGTGAGAAGTAAGTAATCTATTCTCATAAAACCTGACCAATTCTGACAAGAACAGCCTTACTCGATCAAGAGAGTAAACTTCTCATAACACTTTTATTTTTAATTGATTTGATTGGTACATTTTATATATACACTATGATTACTTTAATGTTGAGGGTTTGTACCAGTACATGACATATCTTGATTCTCATTTTTCCCATTCTGCTGCCTTCCCCATGATCTTTCACCTCTCAATATACACAAGCTTTGTCCACTTTTAAAATATCAAATGTTTTCTTTCCCTTCTTACTTTCCCCAACCCTTTTCCCCTTACCCTATGAACATTTTCTTCCTATTTCACAATATTTATCATACATTCTGAATCTCGCTTGCACCTTCAATTTCTCATACCAGAGAAAAGATATGGTATTTATACATCTGTGACCTGTTTGTTTCACTTAAGATACGTTTATTTCCTTAAGGTACATCCATTTGAGTATAAGTGACTCATATACTTATCATTAATTATGACAGATTAACACTCCATTTTATTTAAAAATCGTATCTTCTTTATCCAATCTGCCACTGATAGACATTTTGGTGGTTTCCAATATTTAGCTATCACAAACTGACCTGCTATAAACATGGGTGCACATGTCACTGTTATATTCTTACACACACACACACACACACACACACACACACACACACACACACACTTGGCAGGGAAACAGGGCCAAATGTGCCCTCTAATCCTAGCATTTTTGAGGAATCTCCACAATGATTTTACTGTTCAGGATGAAAAGTACCCACATTTCTTTCTAACCAAATGCTGTAAGTAAATGAACAGGTAAAACCTGGACTGGACTTTGGGTCCTTTATTTTTATAACTTTTAAACATAGTCTTTCAAGAGCTAAAGTAAGTAACTTTTGGGGAAAATGAAACTCCTAATGACATCAGTTGAAAAAATTAAAGAGAACAAGTAATAACAATTCAACAGTCTAAAGTAAATAACTTTATTTATTAGAATATATGTTTTAAAAAAGAATAGATAGTTATCTATGGAGTAAAACATGGCTAGTTAAGATATTCATAAACTACTTAAATTGAAATATGTGATTATAGTGTCAGGGTAATAGGGGCTCAAAATATTTGTTAAATGGATTAAACACTGAAACCAAAACCAAGTATTACAAGAGGAAACAATTCCTTAATTTTAATGAAAATTGTCTCCACTATCTTGTAAGTGAACATATGTTTAAATATCAAGGGAATGCAGAAAAATGAGAATCAAATGTATCATGCACAGGTATAAATTCTAGATCTTGAATATGATCATAATGTGTGCATAAAATGTACCAATAAAATCAACTTTAAGAATAAAGATAAATCAATAAATATGTGATTGCTTAGAATTACATATTCTTTGCTACTTTTCCCCTCTTTGTTTATTGGCTCTTCCACACTAGAATGTAATTTTACCAACAGTTCTAAGCTTTCCTCAATGAGAAAAGCAAATCTTAAGTACCCTGGATTATTTTAATAAATATTTATATAAGAATATTTACATTTATTTAAGTATTCACCATTAGTGAATTATAAAAATGTTAAACTTTCCATCTCCTTTGTTGATGAATGTTGCCTAGAATACCAGTGTTGAGGAATAATAATCAAGATTTATTTTCTTCACTGTTATTAACAAGTTCCTTCTCAATTTTATTGCAAGAAATCTTCCTTTTGTTTTCTCTCTACCCATTTCAACTATCCCATCTTAATCTGACATGTGTATTTACATGTATTTCATTCAAATCATTTTTGGGGACAAGAAAGGAATATGTGTACAACTTGGATATTGCCAAGTTTCATTCATCAATTTTTTTTTCTCTCAGGAGCACTGTATACTGTAGGGTTATTATTGCATTTAGTTAAGAGAAGGTATTTAATTTTCTCAAATTTCCTAGAAGATTCTGCCATCAGAGTCAGTTGTATGCTCACCATAAGAAAGATGTAAGACATGACTTTTTATATTCCAGATCGCTGAGAAGTAGAGTAAGATAGTAACATCATTCCTTCTCAGTCAATAGTTGAAAAAATAATAGAAAGTTTCAGGTCAAAAAATGATTTAAAAAAAAAAATCCAGTAAGTGACTTAGCTCTGGGCTGGACCACAGAGGTGCAGGTGAGAGGATATGGTGTGAAAAGGAAGTGCTTTCCGATCACACTTCTAACAAGTCTAATTTCTACAGTAAATCATTGTATAAAATTCATGAGGCTAAAGAGTCCTATGATAACAAATGACAAATGTAAGGCATAGTCTGTTTTAAGTAATTTATCATCATTTCCTCAAACCTCATTTTTTTAAATATGTAGAGTATTAATTTTTATTTCAGTTGTCTTCTGGAGCTAGTCAAACAGAAAGAGAATGGTGAAGAATTTAAATATGTTGATACCTTTAATGAGGCAATAACAGACACTACTAAAGGACAAGCCTAGACTTCAGGCTAGTCTCACATATGCATGCCCCTGGTGCCCCCTTTCTTGCCGCACTGCAATCCATGACTTGAAAGAGAAATACTACGAAATGTTTGATGCGAAACACTGTGTAGCTATAGCTTAAACTCAGGTAAATGACTAAGAAGAGAAATGTGCATCAGTAATAGTAAAAGCCAATGAAGCGGTCGGTATTAAGCTGAAGGTTGGATACACATCCAACGGTTTCCCTGCCCGCAGTTCAAGTGTGAAGAGCGCAGCGCGTGGGAGGCAATGACATTTTCAAAAGGGAAGAAATGGCACTTCTTGATTCTTATGCGCATTCGCTCAAGTCTTATTCTCTGCAAACTGTAACTAGAAATCTAATAAGCACTGTTACCCTCAGAAAATGCTTGAGGGATAAATGTAACTAAAATGTTTATCTCATTTTTTCTACATAACTGGCAGATTTCTCTGTCTTGCTTAGAAGCAAACGGACAGTTAGCTCACTGCATTCATTTGCACCAACGCTCCGTTAGCAGTGTTCTTAAATCGCTCTCCTGAAACCAGCTGTTAAAAAAGGCTTCACTGAATTATCTCAGTGTCAGAGGTGTTTAAAAGGCAGGTGTGGAGAAACCAGTGAAGGGTGAACAATACACGGGAGTCCTAGAACCTCGTTTAGGAGAAGGAACATGAGTTCTCGAGTGTATGATAGATACTGTGAAGTAGAAAATATTCAAAAGGAAAAGAGGGTAGGGAAAGAAAGGAAAGAAAAATTGGACGGCAAATGAAACAGTTTATGTATACGGGCGGGGGGCTGTAGGGTGCGCAGGGGAATGGGCAAATGAGAATTAAGTGACTTCGTGTGCCGGTACAGATTCCAATGTTGAGTGCGATCATGATGTGTATGTAGAAGTACCAATAAAATCAATTTTTAAAAAAGAGAAGGAAAATGAAAACTTACATATTTAACTTGAAAATCTCTGCATGTTCTCCAATTTCAATCTGAAAAGATGGAACCAATTATATACTTTATATTCAGTTTGAGTTTAAATCTTCTGAAAACACTCTGACTTTGCTTATACAGAATTTGATTTTTAATATGTTATTTACTTATCAAGCAGATGATGTTCATATTTTCTTATAGTAGAATATTTAAATGAAAAGAAACAGGATGTGCTAGTGTATGCTCATATTACCAGTACCCCGGGAGTAGGATGACCACAAGTCAGGTTCAACCCAGTCAGCTTATTAACTTAGGGAGACCTTATCATAAAAAATAAATTCTGAAAGTGCTTGGGTACAGTTCTGTATGAGGCTCTGCTTTTAATTCTCAGTATAGGGGAAAATATTAGAAGAAAAATATGTATGAAATAAATTTTACTTTATATCCTATCTCCCAAATATTTTTTTCAAATCATTACAACATATCCCATGTCCCTTTTCCCTTTTTAAACTAAAAAAAACATTATCGATATTGTCTATCTGTTTTACTATAAGTATCTCATTCTTTGTAATTATCTCAATCTAACTACTTTAGTGCAAGTCTTATTGGTTTATTTTGGCAATTTTCTTTCTTTTTTCCTACAAAATACTGCCCTAAAAACACTTTGAAAACTTTATTACATGCTTCTTCAAGATTATATGTAACATAAACTCTTGAAAATAGAATTTCTGACCTGAAAAATGTACACATTTTTAGTTTCAACCAATAAACGAATTCCAAATTAGCAAATACATTGTATTTTTTGTCTCTCTTCTGTTAATTGTCATTTCAACATTATAAGGGGTTAGAGTACATACTTTCTGTTGAACAATGTAAAACCTTAGCTAATTCTTTGCTTAAATTCGTTCCTTGTTCTGTCCTCCACTATCCTTTCCTCATGAAATATCCCCTCTTTTGCCACTAAAAAATAAAAAAAGAAGTTACAGGCTTGTTATTAATTCTTCACTTCCAGGCATCCTGGGTTTGAACAGTGGCATTGCCACTACACACAGGTTTTCTCCTTCTCTAGATTAATGCTTAAGTTTATAAGCTCTGTCCTCTGGTTGCTTCTTTTTATAGTCCTGTAATTGTAGAAGCACAGCACTTGTGTACCTTCATATTTTTCTTTTTCCTTAGAAAAGTGTCAGGCAAATAAAAACCAGATTTGAATCCTACAGTACAAAATGTGTCACATGTCTGTGCTGAGCATTCCAGTGCTCTAGCCTCAGACTGGAATCCTGGCATTTTTCAAGTCTGTGTCTCATATACAGCCTGCCTAAGGGAGAGCACATCCATGATGCTAAAACCATAGGAGAGAGGGAGCAATGGTACCTCTAAAGAAAAACTTACATGTTAATCCCTGGTGAAGGAGAGTGGATGGAAAGTTGGGAGAATGGCAAAAATCAAAACCAGACTCATACAACCCCTGTGGAAATCAGTGTGGACATTTCTCAAAAAGCTAGCATTGGAGGTTTCATTTGTCCTGTCCATTGCTCTGCTAGATACATACACAAAAGAATTAAAAGATTCATATTGCAGTGACATATGTGCATCCATATTTATAACAGCTCAGTTTGTGATTGCTGAATCTTGGAAACAATCCAAATATCCATCAACTGGAGACTGGATAAAGAAGATGTGGTTCTTTTATACGATGGAATATTACTTTGCCATTAAAAATGATAAGATGGAGTCATTCATACTCAAATGGATACAACTTTAGGACATCCTCATAAGTGAAATGAATAGAACACAGATGTGTAAATATCATATCTTTTCTTTTGTATGAGAAAATGAAGTTGTAAATGAGTTGTAGTATGTATAGTTGATATTGTGAAATACAACATATTTTTAAAAAGGGTGTAGGGGTAAATAATGACTAGAAAATTATATGATAATAATAAAGAAAAAAGGAAACAGATTATGTATGTAAGAGGTGGAGGTTGCAGGGCTGGGGGAAAGGGGAAAAATGAGAATCAAGTCATGTCATATTCTGGTACAAACTCTCAATGTTGAATGCGATGATAATATGTATTCATAATGTACCAATGAAGTTTTAAATTAAAAAAAGTTAAAAATTTTATGTTAGCTCCTTATTGTCCATATTTTGTTATTGAACTTGGTAGACATAGGTCTATTCATGCGTCTGTTGATTCTCTTCTCTTTATACATAAAACTTATATCCCTGGCATAACACACTATAATATTCACAAACCCATTTCTTAGAGTCATTTGTATATATTTTGTTTTTACTTATGTAGTATCTGATTCTGAATGATTTAAATAGGAACTTACATGATTCACATGGATACACTCACCATTGAGAATGAGCATTGCTCACATTACCCCATATTTGTTTATAGATCTCTTTTTGTGTTACAAATATTAAACTTTACAAGTTGTTTTAGAAATTGTATATTTCAATACTACTCATGGTTTTGGGCTTTATCTACATATAAGGTACTTATTTTCCTTCCGTGGAGAAATGAAATTGTACTTTTTAGGAAGCTGCTCCATTTCCTCAAAATAAATAGTGATGGTTGTGAAAATTCACTGTTCAGATCTGCTGCCTATAGGAAATATAAGTGAATGATTGACAGAGGTGCTGTCTTTCTCTATCTGTGTCTCAGCAGTGCCCATTCTTTCCCAGACTTCTCTAGATTGTGGCCTAATACTGTGACCAAGCTTTGTACTGAGTGCTGACATAAAAGGATCATCATCATTAGTCTAGCCAAAAATGTCTTAGGGGTGCAGTGCAGTGTGAAACTTCCTTTTTGATAATTCTCCCATCTTGTCTCTCAGCCTACTTCTATTTCATTCCTTGTTCTGTCCTCCACTGTCTTTTCCTCATGAAATATCCTATCTACGTAATCCCCTCTTTTGCCACTAGCTTCTCTGAGAACCTGCACACAGGGTTCAGTGGTCTAGCCTGGCTAGTACACACTCAACATAATATATTCCAGGGAAGATGCTGGGAATTGCATGGTTGCCCACTGTATCCCTTTTGTCTAGTTTTATCTCATGCCCACCTTTACTGCTGTTCTATGTTTTACCACTGTTTTATGTCTGTAAATGTGGACCTCTCTTACTAAACTCTCTAGAAGCTAAATTTTCCATGAGTCTACATGAGCAAAGGAAAGATGGTGGACTCACAGTATGAGCCAGGAGGGGACCAGGAGTCTAAGAAACTCTAATTCAGGATCACTACCAATTTCTCTAGCCCACACTAAGATTTAGCTTATACTTTAACTTGTCTATCTATGTTTAACTATCTTCCCTTCACATGTTAATGAATATGGATGCATGTGTACATGTGTACAAATACACATACAGACACATTCACAGAGGCAATTGGACTTTTAGCTTATTTAATTTACTAAAACTATTGTCACCACTTCACCCCTTTCTTTCCTTGAGCTTTAATTTCATTTTGCTTTCAATCATCCCTCTATTCTTTTTCTCTATAAATGTTTGAGAATCATCTGCTTTGAACTAAAATTTGAGGGCAGTGATGTGGATCTATAAGCACAAATAAAACCAGGCCATTTTTCTCATGTGATATTAATGGATAAATGGCTTTCAAAGAAGGGTATAGTCAAAATATGTAGTGTGTTTTACAAGTTATGGAAATAGTGATTAATAGATTTAAAAGGCTATATCATATGAAGTTAAAATGAAGAAATCAGAGAAGTAATGAGTGACTTGTTAGTTAAAGATGTGCTAAGAGTATTCTAAAGAAGAGAAGGCCAATGTGAGGGTCATAATTTCCTGATTAAAACGGCAATGAGAACACAAAAATGGAGAAGGAAGGAGTTGAAGGGAACATCTATCAGCTATGGCAAAACATTTGCATAATGTTGAAGATCCTGGTGTTGAAGTTACACAAATTGTTCTTATTTCCTTCTGTCTCTAAATACTTCATATGGAAGATGACAGGGACTTATAAATGGCTTTTTATTTCAGTGGAAGATATCATTAGACATCTTGATTGTACCTATTTTTGAATATAGACTATTTTATATTTTATAAAGTCATCTGAATAAGTTCTATCCAGATGGTATGCAGTTGTGTTATACACACATATTTAGCAGGCAAAAGAAGTCTTGAGATGTACAGAGGTACTTGTCATCTCTAAGTAATTAAAAGATTATGTATATAAGGATTGACTGGCTACAGAATCCAGAAATAACTACTGAACAGACACCCTTAGGAATAATCATTCAGCCAACATAAAAACATCAATGAAAGAAACAAAAACATCTTGCCTTTGAAACACAGTCTTAAAAATGCAACTGACATGGAACAAATTGCTCACCAAAAGCGTTAAATACTAGGGTACACCATCATTTCAGAGGATACTTTATTTGTGTGCTTATGAAGTAGTAAACACTAGCACAACACATGCTATTTGAACCAAATAGATTCTGAGGTTAGTAATTTCTTTGAGTCCATGAATCTACTTCAATTCTCAGGCAATTAAAATCACTGCTTTCCTGTGCTTGCAGCCCAGTTAGTTATTGTACCCAAGGCTGGAGAAACAAGGGTCTAAGAGTTTATGTAAAATATGATTTTGATTCATAAATGCACTCGGAGGCACAGCAATGGGCATTGAAATTATTATTTTTTAAATGAGATAAAAATAAAACTGAGAGGGAAAGAACTTTCACAGCAGTTATTATTATATATTATTATTAGCCACAGCATGTGGTGACATTTTACACTCCAAATCCATGAAAATATATCCTATATCATTGATATTCCAGATGCGAAAGAGAAGAAAACAGAAATGCTACTGTCTGGTTTAACATGAAAGAATTCAAAAATAATGAAATGAGAAGTCTGATAATTTTGTACTAGAGAGTCCAGGCTTATTTATCCTTATCCCTCAGGGTTCAGGGGTTAATATGAAGATTTAAGTAGTGTCTGCCATGAGAAAAGTGCTCAGAATATACTGAGGAAAATATTTGACTCCTTAAACTGTGTGAAATCTATTCATTTTATTAGAGGCTTCCCAGTGGAATGTGATATTTTATGGAAATGGTCAGTTTGGGTGTTGAAAGCCCAACAGTGTTCAGTGCAAACTGGATGTGGTAAGGACTTATTCTCAACCAGAAGAGGCTCCTCTGTCCACAGAAATAAAGCTCTAGATGCTTGTGAAGAAAAGTTACTTTCAGAACTCAAATTTCTGTTGGCAGACATTGGACAATGATATTATATATAAGCAACCAAAGAAGTATGGTGTTGTTTGAAATATGAATTTAGAATCAAGCAGGTCAGCATCTGAATCTACAGAACTCTGCTCCTCACTTTGTGTTTCGGGGAGTGTCTTTGTTTCCCTGAATGGTTCTTTACCTTTAAAACGAGAATAGGAGGCCGACTTCAGATTTTGTAAGGTGATAATTATAGCACAAAGGATGAAGCTCTTAGATTCAGTGTCAAGTAGATGAACACTTACACTGCCTTGGATTCTAAATTATGGGGAATAGTTTAAACTCAGGAATGACATATATACCTGAATGTTAACCCTAGCTTAACTTATCCCAGCATTTCAATATGTTGGTTATTTATATTAAATAAATATTCACCTAGTGGTATTTTCACGATGGATTGGGAAATCCTTTAAAGAAATTTGTATTTGACTAAAAGGAAATTAACTTTATAAAATGGGAATTTTGTTTGAATGTAAAGGGAATTCTCCCCAACAGTGACATAGAATTAGGGTCATTACTTTCAGTCACAAAATGTGAACAAGGGTTGTTAAAGTAATTGGGTCTGTGATGGAATGAGGAGCTCAGGGTCCTTTATCATTTCTCAGCAGTGCTTACCATGGGCTATGCCTCCTTGAGTTCACAGGAGCGATTCCATCTCCCTTGTCAGGTGCCAGGTAGGAGGAAATGGAAAGGTTAAAAGATAGGCATTCCACCTGACAGCTATTTAAATTGTACAAGATGAATAAGGTTTCTTACTTTTTTCTTTTATGTTTTTCACCTGTCATTGATCAAAACCATGGCAATCAATCCCTGCTTCTCAGGAGGTTAGTGGTGTCCTATTTGGTGGACAATGCTACTCCAACAAATTAAGTTTTAATTGTTAATATGAATGATATAGATGAAAGAGCTAATGTGCTAGTAGAAAGGGGTGTAGTAATCTCTGACAAAGAAAAAATAGACTTGGTGCTTGAAAACTTACTTTTACTTATACATTATGACTAGTCTTCAAAACTAAAGATACATGTATTAGCCATAAAGTAGCACTATTTTCAAAAGTGACTATGAAGGTTACAGTGTCCCAAGTGCTGGGAACATAGTCAATTTTATGTGGATCCAAAGTCTAAGGTCTTTGTACTGTATTATAATTTTGCTGCTTTTCAACTGGGATCAAATAATTATATGGTTGGGCTTATTTCTCACATTTCTATCTTAGAAAAAAAAATAAGTGGTTAACTACAGTTCTATTGCTCAGCTTAAATTTCCTGTGTGTACCTCATCAAAGGTGAGTATTTCACAGAATAGAGATTGCCAGTGACAAGAGAAATGAATTCAAAAGTAGAAGAGCTAGGTTTTTTTTTAATTGAATCATTTATTGGTACATTTTATAGACACATCAAGATCACATTCACCATTGGGAATTTGTGCTGATATGTGAACATGAGTTAATTCTCATTTTTACTTTGTTCCATCTTTGGTTAATTCTCTGAACTATCTTTACTTAATTAGAAAAAAAAAAAATGTAATCTAATACCTCTGTTGGACCTTGTCCTTGTGAGTATAAAATTGGACAACAGATGTGAAAGTACTATTTGGAAGTGAAAGTGCTTGAGAAACAAATAACAAGGAATTATTATTATGGATCCAGTAGCCAAAAGTAACCATCCACTTGCTACTCAGTCAGAAGCTTATTGAGCAGTATCGGTGCAGCTGTCTAAGCAGACAGAAACTGAAAACCCTAGCTTACTCTTTGACCAAGTGCAGGATCGCTGAGAACACATTCTTCACTGAGGTGCCCATCTGTGAGGGTGACTTCCCAGCCCTCATAAAGATCTACATGGACCAATGAACTCAAATTACTAAAAAAAAAGCATATATGGAAAAACCAGTCTTAAAAATTCAATGACGTTAAGACCCTTTGAAGTTATTTTTGTAAAGAGTGTTTGATGCAAGTATTTTTTTTTTCTTTTATGTTTCTCCTAAGGGGGAAATCATTTACTTTATTTGGTACAAAATTAATTAGTTTTTAAATGGTTTTGATAAGTGATTTCTTTGTTCCATTTATTGTTCTAATATGTGGGGTTATAGCAAGTAACAGGAAAAATATGGTTCCCCAACTTCATGGATTTTCTAATCTATCCTGGAAGAATAACATTAGTTAATTAAGCATGTCATGTTTCATTGAGCAACTGAGGCCACAAATCAGTACAAAATGATGGAAGCAGCGGGTAGAAGGTGAGAAGCAACTGAGAGTTTTCTGTAGGTCTGGATGGACACATGCCTGCATATAATGTTTCTCCACTGAGAGGCAACTGCCTTAAAAGTTCTTAAATTTAGAAATCTGAAAACTTAACTTTAAAACATGCAATTTAATTTATAAATTTAGGAGCAGAAAACGTTAACTGGTTTTTAAGAATTTTCCATCAAAATACTGAATAAGTTCATGATATGATTATATCACAAAATAATTTCTGTTATTGAATAGGAGATTGAATCTGTGTATCTGAAGGTATGCTAAGAAATGATGAGCTTAAGTAAACATTTTGGAAAAACTGGACATAAAATGAGACCATAAGAGGGAAAACAGGAAGCTTTAGTCTTTCTGTGGCCATTTTCTTTTGAATTGAATATAAGTTTTGGCTGGTAACATTTTAACAAAATATTTTAGTTTTGATGGAAAAGCTTGTGAATTGAAGTTATTGAAAGAAGTTTCTTATATTTGACAGAAGTAATCATCACTAAAAATTTTCAGATGAAATTTTTACCCAGTTAATGCTTAGCTTAGCAGTTATACAGCCTGTCTACAAATATCAATCCACACATATTATTTGTAAATCTTTTCATTTCTTTCTGACTCTTTGCACCGACCAAATGCCAGCAAGTTGCTTACTATTCTGTCTGAAAATTCTAAAATATAGAAATTTTATGTCAGGAACTTATTCTGTAATGTATGGGAGAGCATGGCTGCTTGTATACTATAAAGAGAAAACCTGAAGGTGATTCTCAACACTCTCAGTTATATTGAGAAGAGATGCCATCCACACCAAGAGTGTGAATTTTGAAGGGAGTTAAAGTATAGACTTTACCAATGGCATTGAAACTTTTCTGTTGACTACATCACTTATATAGGTGTTAAATGAATATTCTATTATATGAAAAACTCCTTGCCAACTGATCCTCAAATTAAACATTTAATAAAATGGTGTTAAATAATGTTCAGCAAATCTGGCCTACTGTATGTTTTCCTGAGGAAATTTTCCCTGGAAGAGGGCTTTGTCTTTTAGCAATGGCTGCTTCCATCTACAATAGCAACTTCTGTAGTTGTGACAAAGACCATGTGGCCCACAAAGCTGAAAATATTTACTATGTGTCTTTATAGAAAAAGATGTAAGCTGCATTGCTGGGTTTAATATCTAGTAGATAAAACACAAGGCCCGAGAGTATGGCAATCCAGTGCTGGCTCCGGGCTCCAACATTTATAATTTGTTGAATCTTTACTAAATTATCAAAGATCTATGAACTATATGTCCTACTGTGTAAAGTACACTAATGATACTTACCTCATAGGAATGTTGTAAAGAGCATAGAAAATTTCATGAGCACAATTTTTAGCGTATACTACGATTTCGAACTTTAATTTGCATCGTAAAGATAATAATCATGTCCGGGGTATTGAAAACATGAGGAAGAAGCCGATTTAGGGGTTAATGTTAGAGGTGGCTGTTGCTAATTTAGGCTGCTGAAGCCCAGTTTGTACGGAGGAGGAGTGACCGGCTGTGGACAACGTGCTCGCTTTTCAGAGCCTTGGACATGGCATGACCTTCAGGCGGGCCCGCTCATTGCATGTGCCAGTGTTTGCTTTCGGAGAATTAATCAAGAGGAAAAATCTTCTTCCTTTTGATGGTATCAAATTAGAAGCAGAGAAATTTATAATACACATTTTAGAGAAGTACGAGGGCATGTTTTTCTTTCTTCTCTTTTCTTTGAAAGATAGACTCAAAATGGTTTGTTTTTGTGCCAGTATAGGGAAAAGTGGAGATAGCACAAGTGTTCATTTAGTCCAACAGTACTTCTCTGTTGGTTCCACAGGCCAACCAACAGAGTGCTATTCAACACTGATTTAACTGTCCTATCGGTTGTAGTCTTATACAGGTTAAATAGGAGCAAAATTAATCTGAGATACACTTACATTTTTTCCTTCAGTTCTCCATTCATATGTCCATAATCCATGGTAAACTTGATCGTTTGTGTAATTTCTATTTTTTTCATGTAAAAGCTATGATTTCCCCTGAAATGTTCTTCCATTTAAATAATCTTAGAGATACTTCTTGATAATATACTAAAGTTTCTATAAAACTAATAATGGTATAAATTCTATCTTCCTTCTCTAGTTATGACATATGAAAATTAGACAATCTATATAATTTTGCTACCTGATTTTAATGCCTAATGTACGTTTTACTAATGATTAACTCCATAGATTTCTTTTTAGATATTATCATTTGATATTAAAATTGATAGCCTGGTGATCTTCACAAGTCATCACCAAGCTCTGGATGTTTGATGCTGTAACAGAGGAATATATTTCATACAAATGATAAAATACATTAACAACCATGAGTTGCTTCATAGAAAATCCAATAGTTTATATATTATTACTACTTCTTACTGCTTAGAAGTAAAGAACCAGGATATTTTTAATCCTGAATGTGGATGCTATGGCCTCACCCACATGGTCAATGTTGCCTTTGCCATTTATAACCGAGGAGCCTGATGAATATGCAGCAGGCCCATGTGCACTGAGCTTCAGATCTGTTGGAGTATTTCTGTGATGCAAAGAAGCATCTGCTTGTATTAGTCACCAAAACATATTCCAAAAATGAAAGGTGAAGATATCCAAAAGCTGTTGGATTTTACTTTTCTGGGACTTACCAGTGTTTCATGTCAATGATATTTACTAGTAATTGCTGTGAGGAAAATTACAAGAGAAAACCAAAATGGTGGTAAAGATAATTATACAGAGAAGTTTGTGTGGCTGAACAACTTATGTTTTCTAATTTTTGTGTATGGCAAATAGTTTATTATATGAGGCTCATAATTATTCATTTAACTAAGTACTCTAGAAAATGTCTGTATTACTAACTGTAGACTATAGCATATTTTAATTGTGGTGTTTTTTAAAAAAACAATACCTCACACTCTTTTTCTCATTCATAAACATTTTAATCATTTATTTCAAGTAAATGTCCCAACTCTCTTTTATCTTCCTCTGATGTCTTAGAATAGCTCAGTGTTATTTTTGTATGTAATATGAAAGTGATTATATTTTTGGAAACCCTAGCAACAACTTTTAAATACTGAAAGGCTATTAAATTTTTAGAGAAATTAACCTTGGCTGTGGGAGTTGAGATTACAGCTCAGTAGTTAATGATATGCCAGGTATATATGGAGCTCTGGCTTCAATTCCCAGGGGCAAAAATTAAAATAATCCAAACAACCAACCAAAAAATCCAAGTTAGCAATATGGACTTTAATTAATAGGGTAATATATGTCATAACATATGTTCTGGGGGAAGCTTGGAATTGATATACAATTGATGTTTCCATATTTGAAATACATTGGACTGATTTCTCTAAGTGTAATATTGAATTTTCAGTGAGTGAAAATGTTAATGAGTAAATGCAGAACTATTTCAAAGACTTGTTAAGAATTAAAAATAGGCCTAAAGCCTCTTGAGATCCTTTTTTTACTGTATCTATAATATACATTTACAGGCCCAATATACTTATAAAGAGAATTGCCTTAGTTACATTCTCATTGGTGAAATTAAACTTCCAGTGCCTAAGGTTGAAGGGGGAAAGGTTTGACTCACAGTTTGTAGAGATTTCAGTCCACAATCAGCTGGTTCCTGGGCAAGGTAACACGGCAGAGGGGCATCACAGAGGAGAAACAGCAGTTCACAGCATGGACAACAAGAGGCAACTGAAACAGAGAAGTTGCCAAAAAGCAGTGAGCAAGAGAGGCAGTGGCCAAGCTGGCCTTTTGTTTTATCTAGGTTTCCACATTTTGGACTGTGCCACCACACCTGAGGTGGGTCAACTTTAGTCTCAGTATCGTACTCTTCTTCCCAGTATCACACACCCTAGATTCAGCCAGGTCCAAAAACACCCACTGTTACCACATGAGGTTTTGGGGGAACAGCTACATAGATGCATAATAGAAGTGCATGTGTAGAATAAGGTGACTCTTGATACCTATAATTTACTTAATATTGGAAAGTTTTCAATAGTTCAACATTGAACTATGTATTATTGTCATGTCAAAATCAAGGATGCCTTACTATGTAGTGAAGGTTATACAGAAGTGGATTACTACTCTGAATACTTCTAGAAAAAAAAGTAACCTGAAGCAGAGAGAATAGGAAGAAATGAATGTAGAAACAAATACTTTCTCATTTTATACTGGTTAGGGAGAAGAACCCAAGATCTGTAGTGAAAAATAAACCTAATGTGGTTTTTCATAACCCCTGGAAGCTTTATACATAAATAAGTCCTCATATGACTATGTGTAATAGGGATGTTTATCATGAAACAGTAGAAAGATAGAGTAAGAAAATTTCCCAATAAAATAGCAGCAAAAATGGTATATAAACAATGAAAAGACAGTGCATGTGAAAGGAATTCCAGAAACAGGGTTAATCATGCATACATTGCGACTAAAATAGATTTTTTTTCCCTATAGAGAGCAACAAAATATAAAAGATGAGAAAGTAAGCTAATTTGAAGTGTTTTAATTTTATCTAGGAGAAATGGGAATCTTTTTTTTGGCAAAGCAGTGAAATAATTAGACAGACATTTTTAAACCTACTCAAGCTATATGTTAGGGATGCAATTTGAAAAGGGCAGATTGGAAATTGGGAGATATTCAGAAAATTATGTTAGTAATGTGAGTGGGCAAAGACATCTTTGTCATCAATTTCTAACCACATTCTTTCCAAATCCTTGAACATCTAGTTTGACCTCAACTTCCAGTTGTAAATCATTACAGATCTACACCCAAGATCATCACCTCTTTCAGGAGAAAGTGAGAGTCTCGAGAATTTTCTCACAAACCTCTGCCTGTTGGAAACACTTCCTTTCTCCACTGCCTTCGCGGGACATGCAGATGAGTCCTTTGTGCTTGAGTTATCCAGTATTTTCGAATCTCAGTACTCTTAAACTGAGCCAGGAGTATTCCTGCCTTAATCAATAGGATAGAAGGAATTCCTCATGAAGCCATACAGGAAAACTAGTACAGTAGTGTATGATGTCCTGGAAATTGAATTCAGTAACTCATGCAGTTTACAGGTGGTTTAGCTTGTAACTGATCTGTAGTATGTGTGTTTGTGTGTGTGTGTGTGTGTGTGTGTGTGTGTGTGTGTGTGTGTGTGTGGTACCCTGATTGAAGTTAGGACCGTGCACTTTCCAGGAAGGGGTGGTGCCTCTGAGTTAAGTTCCCAGACCTGAACCAGATCTCTAGCCACCATTTCCAGTCTGTTCCTTTGCATAAAAAAACTCATTAGTTGAATAAACAGACATTCAGAAAGAAGCAAAATTCTTGATGGAAGACAACTCAGATGCCTTCATAATTTGTAGTCAAATATTTAATTTTAGTGAAGCACATTAAGAAGTCAGAAGCTCTTTCTCAAAAGGACAATACTTATCTGTAGATGGTGGTATTTTTTTATTTTCAATCTTTAAACTTCTGGACTTTGATTTACCTATGGATGATTTGAAAAGGTTCCAAAAAGTATCTTCACCTACTGTGAACACTTTAAGAACAATCAAACCTGATGGCTGTATGTTTAATCAATCTGTTGTGGCTTGGACTTATTTCAAGCATTTTCTTCTTCTGAGCCTCACTGAATACTTGAAACCTTCCAAATTGATAAGTAGTTCAAAATGGTGCAACCAAATAAAGTACTGGTTCTCTCTAAAATCTATTAGATGTTTAGGAGGACAGTACAAATCCAGACTTTTTTTCTGAAAAATGTTTCCAGTTGGCTAGACCACCACAGCCTCTATCGTATCCCTTTTGAGAGCAGTACACTTACTGTCAGTTTTGTCTACAGAGAACAGATAACCTAGGGATGCTAGGGTGCTATAGTCTTCTTAGAAATACATTTAACCAAGCATTAATGAAATGATTTTAACAGTAAGTGAGCAAGTGTAACACAACAAATCTAGTGTTCAGCCCTCCCTAAGTTTCTGAGTATCTACACACAGTTAAATGGGGGTGGTTAGGTGTTGATATCTTTGACCAGGACTGGAGGGTGAGGCACAGAATCAGTACAGAAACTCTGGGGATGATTTCAGAGAATCACTTCCACTTTAATTGAGCAGGAGTGCAGCTTATATACAGGTAGTTGGGAATGGGCATAGGAAAAATCCTTACAGGTAACCCTTATATTGGCTGAGACATGGAGAGTGAGGACATGGGGGTGATGTTCAGGTGACCTGAGCTAGTCACTCAGGGTGCTCAATGTACATGGTAGGGATTATGTGCAACACCCTAGAGTCACCTTATAGTGAGCTACTGGACCATGGTGCAGTGCACCCTGCTTAGCCAGGCTTCAGTGTTGGTTACAGTTGGTGTTTTATATTGTCTTCTGGTAAAGTACATTTTTGTGTACAACTTTCGTTCTTTTTTTAAATATTGATTTTGTTTACACATTATGATTACATTCAACACTGAGGATTTGTACCTGTATGTGACACATCTTGATCCTTATTTTATCCCATTCTCCTGCTCTGTTTAGAACTCCCTTTCCCCGAACATACACATACTTAATTTCCTTTATTTTTAAGCATCAAAGCTTTTCTTTCTTTTCTTATTACTGGCAGAATTACTTCAAGATATTTAAGTTACCTTTAATTGGAACTCTGAATTCAGAAAACCCTTCTTATTGCCTTGATATAAGAATACTTGAAATGATGAAAATATTCTTTTCACCTTCATCCAATAATTTTTAGAGGACAAATTTAGAACACAGAATGGCAAATCTTTCTAGACCTATATTATACTTTGTAGCTTTAAAAATTTAATTATTTGCACCTTACCCTATTCTGGCAGCCAGAACATGAGTCTGCTTGTGGGTTTTGAAGGAATGATGTGTGTTATAATTTAATAGAATCATCATTCTCCTGCACAATACTAGGTTTTGGAGTCTGATAGTTTCTTCTGGTGTGATCATTTAAACTCCTTCATGAAAGAAGGAAGGCCTGCTTCTACTATCAAAGAAATTGGGTAGAAGTTAGGAGTTCAACATCTACACAATAATCCAAATTCTCTCATATGGCCCCTTCCATAATTTCATCCTGTTTCTTTCCAATCAGTACTTTACTGTAACATAAAACATATTAAGAAGTTGCAAAGTCACTTGGTATTGTAATCCATCCCTGTTGGATTTGTCTTTGAGCTTAATTTCAAGATATCTCTACACTGAAAGTAAGCAATCCTTTTTGATAAATTAAAGAGGTTTATTCTTTTTCTATAGGACCTTTAAATGGAACTAAGATTGGTATGACTATCATTTTTCTTCTCTGAATGTTTAAGTGTGCTTCCAAGTACCCTATACCTTGATATTCATTATTTCTAATAAAATAGTTGATGGAAGTAATTACTTGAGCATATCAATTATTCACATTACTGTGTATTAAACTGAAGTTGAATAAAAAGAAAAAGTAATTGTTGGGCTCTTTGTTCCCATGGTTTAAAATTATGTTTTTTTCCTCTATAAGGCAATACATTCATTAATGTCATTAATTACAATCAAAACAACAGAACCCAGATTCCCACTCTCAGAAACTTGTTCCCCTAGAATAACTCCCAATGATGTATAAGTCAAGGTTCAATCTACCAAAGTTAACTATAATTTTAATGAAATAAGGGTCTTGTTAGACAAGTAAAACTTTAGTGACTGTTGGGAAGTAAAGAAGAAACTGAAAAAGAACTAAAGAATCAGAGAAAGGTTACTAATTTTTGTGAAACACATAGGAGAAAAAATTAAAATATGCTGAAGAATTTGGGAAATGTCCAAGAAGTAGACCTGGCGGGGAAGTCTGTGAAGGCTATTGATCTGAATTCCATGGGAATCCGATACTGAGAAGTGCAGCCATATTGAAAGAGTACAATTGAGAGCAATAAGGTGCTAGACTGGAAAGGAAATCTACAATCAAAACATACATGGGACAGAAAATCTTTTAGTAACTTTTGGCAAAATATCATGAAGTATATAGGTTAAGAACTGGATGTTTATCTCTCAAAGTTCTAGAGGCTGTTAAACCTAAGATCAAGATTCTGATAGGTTGAGTTTCCAGGGAGAGCCCTGTTCCTCGCCTACAGAGAGCCACCTCCTTGCTGTGTCCTTACCTAATGAAGAGGAAGAAGATCTATTTTTCTCTTCCTTTTTTTATAAAGATATTCATGGTGTTAGAAGGACTCTGATCTCTCTGTTTGTGAACATGAGGTTCAATATGTAACTTAGCATAGGGACCACTAACATTCCATCTATAACCTCAGATAAAATTGACCAAGAATTTTGCGTTTTATTTTACTCTTGCAAACAGGAAAGTGAAATGATGATAGTTTGACTTTTAAATGCTCTGACATACTGTATTTTATAGAATGTGCTGACACTGGACAAGAGAGAGGAGGAAGACCTCTTAATTTGGGGTGGCAATTCACGTGAGGTGATGTAAAATAAGATAATTGTTATAAAGAAAGAAAAACCACCAATTTTAGAAATATCAGAGAAGCCAATGCAAGGGCAATTTGCTGTAGTTTTCACGTGGAAATTTTAAGACCTAAAAATCTTTTATTTTAATATGGGCTACATGCATAAAAGCTGTATTTTTCCTCCAACATAATATCTATCTGTTCATTTTTGTTCACAGCATGATTGAGAATCTTGGACATGCTCAATAGATAGGTGAATATTTAGTGCTTAAAATTGTGAGAAAGTAATTCTTTTTCACTCAATTTTAGCAGTACTGGTACTTGAAACACAGAAATGATAAATAGAATTTTAAGGTTTATTGTATGGTCAGCTGCTCCTTCCTGTGTTTGGTTATACTGCCGGGGCCCTTCAGAAGAGGCAGCGGACTACACAGGGAATATCAGTCAGTGATGCTTTACAGCCTCTGTGGCCGTCAAGAAACACTAAGTCACATTTTGGTGATGATATTTAATCTAACATTTTTTCAGCATTTGAGATGTTAAAAGCTTTTCTGACTTTACTGTGTTTAATTGTATATTAATTCTCTTAAGCACTGGGTTTATCAATATAAGCTAGTTTATGTTGCAGAAAAAAAAATCCCCTCATCTTTATCTTAAAATGACAGAGATTTACTTCTTTCTAATATTAAAGATGATGAGAAGCTGATGGGATAGCCGCCCCCACATGATGCCAATTGCTTATGGGAAAAAAAAGAAATTTCTGGCAAATCACTCAGGCTCATCAAAAGCAGTGCTATAAATCACTGATGCTGAACGAAGTCATGCAGAATGATTAAGGTGAGCTGAGGAGATTTCTCTTGCCATGTGACCGGAAGATGAGGCCAGAGATATTTAGGAGGCAATATTAATGACAAGTATTGATTTATATATGGAGGGAAACTGAGGCTAACAAATATTTAGCTGGCCCAATCTAATAAATCAGAGGAGACCAAACTTTAACTCACAAGTCCGTGTTACCTTGGAAAGGTCTCGAAAGAAATCCCCTGGCAGATTAGGATTTAAAGTTTACAAGGTGTCAAAGGAATTTTAATTCATCTTTCCTTACTCTAGAGACTATGATTTGATGCTGAGGAAAATCTTGGTCCTGTGTAATTTAAATTTCTGTAAAAGTCAAATAGCAATATCTGTTGGCCACCTGAATTTAATGCAGGACTAGCCTACGTGGGGGGAATAGTTCTAACTTTGAAATGTTTGAAGAAGGGAGTTGACAAATATATTTGAATTTCAGCACAATATAAAACTATTGAGAAGAAAACCATTACAAAATATAAGGTCTTCTTATTATATTCTCCATAGGAAATAAATAATATTATGCACTTAAAACTAAAATGAAGGTTTGAACTTTGAAAAAGAATTGCAGACTTTTTTGAAAGGTTGAAAATTTGTTTGTATATATTATATTTAGAAATGCAAATGCCAAGTTTTTTTAAGGAAGATTATTTAGCATGCTCTTGTGTTTCCTTCAAATCAGGTCTTATATAATGCTAAGAAAAAAACTGAACCATAAGTCAAGAATCTAAAAACAAAAACAAATATATGCCAACAGATGTATTTTGGTGCTTCATGTCTACTTTCATCTCCAGTGGAGGCTCTTAGTAGTACCCAATATTCCCAAAATTTAGTAAATGATGCATAACTAGCATAATATGTTTTCATGATTTCACTTTGAATGGCCTATGATTTTGACTGATCTGTGCTTTTGCTCACTGGTCAGTGGAAAGAGAATGTTTATTTAGGTCTATGAAGTGGAGGATCAAACTTATCCCTCACAAACCAGAGTTCTGTCTATACTAATGCAAATCTCTATGGTCCAATCAGTGGATGTGATTGTGTGAACTAATAGGTCTGAAATTATCATATTTTCTTTAGAAAAATACACAGATTATTTCATTTATTTATTTCCAAGTGACTTCATTTAGAAAGTTAATCCAAGTCTAAACTGCATTAAAACACTTCTGAGTCATTAGAGGTCAAGTCATGATTAAAGATTTTATAGAATGTAAAGTAAGATATAATATTGAATCATCATATCTTGGACCAGCTAAGCATTTATAATGGAAGGAAAATGTTGATTGGCCATATGGTTGTCAAAAATATTTGTTCACTAATAAACCTGAAAAGAGTAAAATATTATAAAAAATTATTAGAGAGCTGATGCTTTTAAAGAACAGGAAAAGTGAAATGAAATGAACAAGCATTTTGCCAATGTTATCATACATTTAATTTTATGTCAACAGATGTGAGACATGGAACACGCAGTTTGTTTAGTGTAAACAACTCACGAACTACAAGCTCACTCTTTCCACCTCAAAAAATGTTTATAACCACTCTTCTCTTCTTAGAAATTTATTTTCTTAGGAATACAAATAGTATTGAGCCTTTAAAAAATCTGAAAAACAAAAACTTTGAATTTGTTGAACTTGCTCTGGAATATTTATTATTAAAGTGAAACAGGAAATATGTGGCTAAAGGAATAAAATGAACTTTTTGTAGAAGGAAACATTACAACATTTAATTTAATATCTAACACTTTAAAAAATACCCAGAGAGGGATAAATTGAAACCAAGCTGGAAATACCAGGAGAACAATAACAAAATGCAACCCCTACTAAAGAGAGATTTGGCAGGATGGAAAATGAAGAACTCGTAACGACACACGGAGGACTGCAGGCGCGCTGGCCGTCAGACCGCTCCGCTGCCCCTGGGGAACAGCGCAGGAAGACGGACAGATGTGGCACTTTCAGCTGATGCCGATAGAAAAAACCCTGCAATAGTGTCTATTCCAGGTGGCTAAAAGGAAAAGGTACAAAATTTGGTCAAATAAAGGAACAACACAGAAGGTCTTAGCAATAGATTTTATAAAGAAAACTGCTTCAAAAAAGACTGCGTATCCATTGATATAACAGATTCAAAACATCCTGGCATTAACTAGCAATCTTTCCATTTTGACACATAATTGTGCTATAAAATGAAATAGACAATATTGATTCTGTCTATTAAGAATATACTAGTCACAATATGAATTCAGCTCACATCCTACGTGGATGTATAACATGTTAGTGTGTCTCTACTTGAAATAGTGGAAAATAAGAGTAAAAGACATAGAATATTAGCACCATTACAAACGTCATTCTTTTTAGAGTCAACAAATATTTACTTGAGCCTAGTACGTGCTAGAGTTTGAAGCATGACTTTGTTTTATCTTGGTTTTGACTCTTTAGTAGCTAATTTTTAAGCGATTTGAGCTGTAGAAAAGTGTAACAGGGATTTAAACTGTGACATTCCAATAGCAGAATCAATGTCCAGCTGTCCACACAGAGCTATCTTCAGTGGAAATCTTCATGCATGACAGAATAGATTTTTAAACAAATGCAGATTTATTTCTATATCATAAACTCTTACAACCACTCACTCATGAAAATCTTAGTTGTGAAAAATAAAATTCAGGTTTTAATATTTTGTTTTTACCTCATAGAAACAGTAAAATAATTGGAAAATAAATCGTATAAATCCATATAATTCTATCTAACTTATATCCATATCTAATGGAATAATACCCAGGTTCTAAATTTTCTGGGATAACTCTTGAACAATGGTCAGAAACCAAAGAGTTCATAACTATTTATAAAAAATTGTAGATATTCTTTTGGCTTTAAATTAGTAAAGTATTTTAATTACTCTTATGGATAACTGTCTATCTATATATTAATTTAACACTGAAGAACTGTCGTAGGATCAATCACAGCTTGAGAAAATTTTAAAATTAATGGGAAACCTAAAAGCTTCCTGGGGATTAGGGCAGCCCAGGACATGCATTGAGAGCAAGAAGATCAGTCTCTTGGTTCTTGTCTGTGAGGCTGAAATCTCATGGGTGTAGATTGGTAATTGTGAGTGGAGCAGAGACACTCAGAGGGAAATTTGCTGATCAGAAATCACCATTTTAAAGAAAAGTTTCTGTGGCAGTTGAATAGCTGTTGTTTTTTACTCCTCCATTTCTACATAAGAGTATATCCTCTAATATGTAGTTTTCTTCTCAGGCCTGTTTTAGCGACTTAACTATGGAAGTATGGAAGCCGGGTCCAGTGTTGAATGACTTTTGTAAGAATATTTTGCCCAGTAACCCCTAAACCCTGGCACAGTAACTAGTCACTCACTTAAGTCAGATTTATTGATCAAGATTCAGGCAAATAGAAAAAAGGCTTTTGGGATTTGGGAAACCTACTACTGATAATAGGTTTTGCTAAACTAGGGCTTAGAGCCTAATTTCTCAGTGAAAAAAAAAGGATTATAAAAGGATGTGGAGCTCAGTAATATAGAGTCCCAGCTGGCAAGCAGGTTATTAAAACTGGGCTCAACCAGTAGGAAACAAAGTAGAAATTCAATGAACAGAAATGCAATGAAATGTGGAGGCTTAGTCACAGACAGACACATGGCAGAAAAATATTTTCCTGTCATATCTGCTCCCTGTGGTATTATTAGTAGTGACTCCTAAACTGCTGTGTTTTGAGTTGAAAGGTCTTAAAATTCTCCTGACAAGTTGATTCATATTTCAGGGTAGCTCTCAGTCCAACATTCAGAGTCCAGGATCCAGACTCTAGAAAAACAGCACGTGGAGACCCGATGTCATATTTTGAAAATTTAGAGCTTAATGACAGCCCCTTTGAATCCTTTATTTTTTGTTTTTTGTTGTTGTTGTGGTTTGCTTATTGTTTTTTCCTGTTTTTTGAGACAGGGTCTCACTATGTAGTTCAGGCTGGCCTAGAACTTTTGACAATCCTCCTGCAGCTCCCCAAGTGCCGGCATTACTGGTTTGTACTACCACATTCAGCCTTTAGTGCCCCTTTAAGTACTGGTTTAAATATGACCTACATTGAAATATATATAACAAGAGTAGAAATAAGTTGCATTATAATTGTTTTATAATCCAGACCTCTAAATTGTGATTTTCAATAAGAAAATCCTTAATTATACAAATGCATGAGTTGACTATATTTTTTGAAGAAATGGAAAAGGAAGGCAACTATGATATTAAGAATGATGTTGATTGCTTTCTGGTCTATGCAATCTGAAAGAAAAGCAAATAAATTATGTAAATCAAATTTACTTCAGACACAAACAGTTTAAATATCAACTCCTTAACTTAATAAGTTCATCTTTGTAGTGGAAAATATTTACTACAATTACATGCCACTGGTGTGTTTCATAGGGCATTATTTTAACACTAGAGAATATTTTTCAGAGTCCTCACTTAGCTAGAAAAGACCACATAAATCCTACTCTCAGAGTCTCCTAACAAATGGATAATCAGCAGCGTCCTGCTTTGAATTACAACCTCCTCAGCACAGTAGGCCTAAGTATGTGAACCTGGCAAGACCAGGCAGACTGAGATCAGTTCTAGTTGAGAGAAGCTATCGATAAAGCTGATTCATGCATAAATTTGAAGCTAGCATGGTGTACACTTTTATGAATTTTTGAAAAATAGAGTCTATTTTAAATTATATCCAACTGCAACTATCTCTTGTTGTTGAGTTGTTGGGTGAGTGGAGGTATACACATAAATCTAGTTTTAAGGAGAGATCTATGCAACAAATAAACACATAAGTTTTGTCGTTATTTATACAATATTTTAAAATGTGAAGGTTTGAGATCTTCTATAGTGTTAATGTAATATAGAGATCAAAAGGCACACAAACAAAAGAAACTTGGGGCATTAAATAAAGTTATAATTTAGAAAGATGAAGTAGAACCCACTAGGCAATCAGGGAGATCAGAGGAAATATTAGAGAAAAGTTGTCACAAAAACCAAGAAAAAGATAGGTTTAATAAGTATACTGATCAAATAAAAGAGGCTTAAAAATTGTCATTGTAAGGGTCAGTTTTAGTTGGGGTGGTCAGAAAAAAATAGAATTGGCTCAAAGTGGATTGGAAAAAAGGAGGAGATAGGGTGCTAGACAACTGTTACATGCAGAAGGACAAGTACTGTATATTCTCTCACGTATGTGTCAGGTAGAAAAGGTCAAATGGAATGTAAGGGGTGATCAGTAGAAGTTAAGAAGGGTAGAGTAGAGGATGGACAAAAAGAGGTTGGATTTGATCAGTGTATATTGTGTAGATATCACACTGATCCCCATTAGCACAGGCTGTTCACACATGATATAGAAAACCAGAAACTGTGTATGGTATTATAGGGGAAAGCACAAGCTATATTTTCTGATAAAAGATTCTTTGCTGTATGCTTTTCAATCAGTCTTTTTAATACAACTTTTACTCCTTAAGCTGGATCAGGACTAATGACAATGCTCGGCCTGGAGTACTATGCATGCTCCTTTACTTGTGAAATACAGAAAGACAGCTATTACATTATTTGAGAGTCAGAGACCAAAGTTCTGTTACATACTTTGTATTAACCTTGCCCTAATTTTATTTTTACATATACCAATTCTTTCTATAAGTCTTTCAGCTGTTTCTGTGGACCTAGTCAATTTGTAACTTGTAAAATGATGGTGATTTTTTTCATTTCTAGTTGTTGTTTGGACTCCATATGGTAACACTTTTTGAAGGCTATGATCTTTAAGACATTTCATTAGTTAAAAAGTTCTAAGTGCCAACAAATGCTGGTTACCAATATGATGAACTGCTTTTAATTCCCATCCATACAGACCCACTCAACCTACTCAAAATAATTTTGAACTGCTCACTGCCACAGAAGCCAGTCTAAAGAAGATAAAGGGAATTTTCAGTTACAGGGAAAAGCCTTAATTGCTATTAATAGTTGTTAGAAAAAAATAAAGCAGTCTTTTCTTAGACATTAGATTGTGAGAAGTAGTGATCAACTTGTGATCCTATATGAAAGCTTCCTTCTTGTGTCAGGGGAATTTTTTGTTCTGTTCTGTTCTGTCCTGTTCTGTTCTGTTTTGTAGCCCAAGTCTTAGTGAAGTGTAGGATTCAGCATCTGCAGAAGTTGTAAAGGCTCACGTATTTATTCTCAGCAGCTCATTGAATCTAGAGTATGTCAAAATTTGCACTTGCAACAATGAATGGGAAAGGAAAACAGGAGGAGAGATTGAAATTAACTTCCTTTACATAAAAATGTGAAAAATTCTTGACTCAAACAGGAAGCTTTAATACAGAGATCACAAGCAGATCACTGCAAAAAAATGAGAATTAAGATGTGTCATTTCCTGGTACAAACTGGTAATGTTGACTGTGATCACAATATATATAATGTACCAATAAAATCAATTTTAAAAACTACAAAAAATAAATGGAAGAGTTTTAAGTACTGGCATGAGCTTGTAAGAAGTTCTGGAAGGTTCTAAGGGAGGGAGTTAACTAGCAAGTGTAATTAAATCATGTTTTTATTAATTGGAATTTATATATCAAAGTTAAAATCCTGCCTCCCTATACAGGCAGGGAGTATCTTTGCAGGATTATCTGAGGTGTACATTTCAATGGAATGGCTCCCAGAATTTTAAAAAAGTTATCCATAAAACTACCAAGACAAATAGAAGATTTGTATCTTAAAAAGACAGGGAAAGAATTTACAGCTTCAAATTTTTAGAATAAATATTCTGTAAACAAGGATTTCAGGGGTCCAGAGTTAAGAAGAGTTCTGTCTAAAGTTTTGCCAAGATATGGGGAGAGTTGGGCTGCCTTGGTCAGAAGAAGGCAGATAAATACACTGGTTAGTTAGAGGTTACTATTGAGATCCTTAAACTAGTTTTAGAATTCAAATTCTGGTGCTTACTGGGAAGAGTAAACATAGTGTTTAAGATCCCAGTGGTGGCCAGAAGACAATAATATCTCCTGGTGGCAACTCCCCAAGTATCTTTCCCACATCCAAGCTCTCCGCTTGATTGTGTTCCTAGACTGCACAGGCTCCATGCTGCATTCCATGCCCAGTTCTCTAGTTACCTTTGATTTAATGAACCCTCAAGTCTCTTGAAAAATATTTCTGCTTGGTTAACCAGATTTTATGTTTTCTTTGCAATGAAGCACACTTACTGCTCTTTAATGACTCACTGGTAGAGTGTGCACATTTTCCTTCTGGGTGGCTTTTCTTTTATATTACCAGAAAGGGTTTTATTTACTCTTCTTTGGCACTCTGTTGTAACAATCAGCAATATAAATTCATTTGTATAGTGCCTGGAAAAGGAATAGTTCCATATAGTGCAGCTTGTTATATGTGAATAGCCTGTGCCAGAATGAAAGATGAAAACTAATTAAAACTCTGATTGGGGCTAAAATAAAAGAGCGTGCCACATTCAGCACAACTGAGCATGTAAGAGATATGGCAGAATGTGTATGTAAATTTAGTGATTTATATATAAAGATACAAAATAGGAAAGATACAAATTGTTCATTACATAAATTTCTTAATGTGATTATTAATTTTACATTGTTGTCATATCTGCTGGCATTCTATTTTTCCCCTTCTTTCCTCCTCTCATATTTCCTTTAAAACAAATATGTCTTCAGCTTTGTTAACCAATAGAAGTTACTTTGAGAATATTTGAAACATATGAATAGTCCCTGAACTTTGAGCTTCTCACAACCTCACTCACTAGGTGGAAGTGAACAGTCTTTGGTTTTCATTGTGCTAATTGGTTTCACTTCAAGTACTTAGAGTTCACTGAAAAGAAAGTCTGTCCCTTCATTTGTTTGTTTCATCTTTTAAAGAGTGTCATTTTTGTCTATAACTTATACTCTGAGTTACATTTTAACTGTTCTTTTAAAATCATGATACACAGTGTTTTAGTTATTATTTTCTAATTATGTTGTTGTGAAATTTTGTTTTATTTTTCATAGAACTAAGAAGATGCTTTTAAAATATTTTATTTATTAATATATACATTCATGACATTTTTTAAAAATGTGAAAACAGAGAATTATAGATAATCTATGTCATAGTATAAAATGAGAAATGTTCTGAGGTGAGGAAGAGTCTATATCTGTGGAGTATGTGGTACCATGAAAAGGGCCTTATATAGAAATTAGAGGATGCATTTTAGCCAACCTTGGAAAATAAATTAAACTCATTGATAATTCACTTGATAAACAAAGGTAACCTTATGTGTGCCCTTCAGATTGTGATGAAAATCAAATAGTATGAATATGCAAGCTCTACATCAATAGCAAAGACGTACTCTTATGTAGATCGTTATTAATTTTGATGAATGATGATATAATACATATAAGTTACTATAGCAAATGGTTCATTTAAAATACCTAACAGTTATATTTATTCTCCCCTTTTCTTTCTTTAGGACTCGTTAACATCCCCCAATAATATCTGATGTGAATTTTTACTCTTGACATGCCAAAGGAATAACACTTCAAGGTTTCCAGACTTCAACACTTGCACCTGTTCTGTCTCCTGACTTCCAGGACAGCATTCCTCCATCCTTCCGGTGCTTCTGTCAAAAATCTTGACACTATCTTATAGTTCTCCTTCTCTCATGTACTGCATTCTATTTAACAGCAAACTCTGTAGATTTAATCTTTCAAATACATGACAAATATGTGCACTGTGTTAGTCAGCTTTCTGTCATGGTGACAAAACACCTAAGAAATCAGCTGAAAGAAGGAAAGATTTATTTTGGCTCATGAATTCAGAGACTTTAGTCCACAAGAGACCGACTCTACCATTTGTGAGTCTGTAGTGAAAGCCTGAAGCTTTTGGTGTTCAGGAAATGAAGACAGAGCAAATGGAGTGAGAAATATGATCCACACTTTAAGAAGATCTACTTCCTCCAACTGGGCCAGTAATGTCACCAAACTATGAATTCCAGTGGTTATTGATGGGGTTACATCTCTCACATGGGTAGCTCAAGGTCTGAACATTGTTACACTGACAAGAAATATTCAACAGCTGAGACTTTTGGGAAACAGTTTAGGTCCAAATTCATAATGACAACTTTAAACCTCATACCTGTTATCCTCACAGGTTGGCTGTTCATCATGATCTCATTGTTGAACTGTTCTACGGGCTCTCTAGGTGTCTTCCTTGTACTGTGCTTGGTGTACAACCAGAAGACACATTGATTCCTAAAAGATGGGGCTGATCCTGTCTTTCCTTTGTTCAAATCCTCCACTGGGTTTCCTGACACAGGCATTCTATGTGTGTTGCTTCTTTCTCCTTTTTTGTCTTTTATTGGTTTTTCTCTTTCATAAGTTCAAATTACCTTGGATTCTTCAAGAAATTTAAACATACTGTAATTGACTCTGTTGTGTGTAATTGACTCTGTTGCTCTTTCTTCTTCCAGAAACATTCTTATCTAAGGTATCCTGGGCTCGTTTTTTAGTTTCTTTGAATCTATGTTTAAATAACCTCTCTCCAAAGAGTCCTTTACTATTATATCATATAATGATTTCATTTGTCTTTGTTGTTTCCTACTCTTCCAAGTAAGGGTTACACCTACTTGATATTATTTTTCTACTAATATTTACACTTACTAGACAATATATGGAATTTTGTGTTAGTTTAGAACTAGTTTCATATAGACATAGACTTTATCTCATTCACTGCCTTACACTCAGAAACTAGAGCAACACATGATTCTGGGATACACTGAATACATTTTTGTTTCTGTGAATAAATGAATTAAAGGATCTCAGAGAACAAAGCACTTTTTTATTTCCTTAGTGATCAAATTTAATAAAGTATTTTTCTTCTGTTAAATTAGTTAAATTGGAGAGTAGACAGTTCATATCTAATACATAAAAAAAGGTAGGCCAATGCTGTTTCCAATTTTATTAATAAAGAAGCATAAAAATAAAGATGCAATACAATCTTAGTAATTCTCTTTGTTGTCTGTGATCACCACAAGCTACACAGCATTACATGTGGTTGTATAAACTTAACTGAAAGAAAATTTTGACACTTTTGTACAATTTTACTTTGAAAAAATACATGCTTATGCTGGAGACTATAGGTATAGCAGCTTTACCTTGATTTTTTTTTTGTCTAGTGAAAGAATCAGTTTTATCTATACCTACACATGCCACTTCACCATACTTGTAAAAATAACAAATAAAAGAGGACAATTTAGGAAAGTTAAAAACTGAGCTTTTAATTTAGCCTTTACCTCATCCTGATTGTATTTATCAGATTTATGAACTGTAGCAAGTTCTTATACTTTTCTCTTGACTTTTTAATAAAAATAAAAGTATTAATTGATTGAATTATTATTACAAATTATTAATAGAAGAAATTGGATGTGAAGCACCTAGGACAGTGTTCATATTGTGACTATGTAAATGACGTCAATGATGCCAGTGAGAAGCAGGAAGATGTCACAGTGTCGTCGAGATTTGCATATTGGCTTTTTATATTCTTTTGCTTTCTGCAGTCAGTGTGGATCTAAAGACATTTGTTTGACATTGGTGAAATCTGAAAGGCAACAAAACATAAAATGTTCCTCCATGTTTGAGAGAAGAAACTGCAGATATTGCATCTAGTAGGAAATGTGCTCTGTCCAGAGCTGACTGATCATATATAACTTATGTTCTGCTTCCCAACCAACTTGCTTCTCCTTTATTTTATTTTATTTAATTTATTTTATTTTATTTTATTTTTTAGGTTTTTTGAGACAGGGTCTAGCTTTTTTTGTGGTTCAGGCTGGCTCTGAGCTCAGCCTCAAACTCACATCACAGCAATCCTCCTGCCTCTGCCTCCTGAGTGCTGGGATTACAAGCGTGAGCCACCACGCCCGGCACTGTGGTGTGTGGTACTGGTTGTGCTGCTGGGTGTGCGTCTCCATGCCCAGCATGGTATGTGGTTACCGGGGAATCGAACCCGGACCCTTGCTAACTCCCCAGTCCCAACTTCTCCTTTATTCTTGAAACACTGCTCCTTTGCCTGTTTCTTGTCTGCTGCACAGTAATACCACTTGACTTTGGGAGACTTCTAGAGAGGGCTGTCACGCCTTAACCAGTCCTGCTCCCCTATGTTCTGAACTAGAAATCAAAAAGAAAGCAAATAAAACACAAAAGTTACTATAACCATTATTACACTGAAAAAGATAAGCTAAATCAAATTCTTGAGAGGTCATAAATGTGATGAAGAGAAGAGGTTCCAGGATAGCATTAGGGAGGTGGGACCTTCTGAGTACTGCTGTGCAGACCTGGATGTTAACTGAAGCCTCTTAGTTTCCTATAAACTGACTGATCATAAGCAAATAATGAAATTGGACCTAAGTCATATTAGACCCATAAAAATCAACTCCAAGGAATTAAAAGCTTAAGTAAAAGACTTGAAAAAGTTAAGCTTCCAGACGGAAACAAAAAGATAAATTTCCTTGACATTAGTTTTGATAATAATTTCATACACATGATCTCAAAAGCATAAGACCAAAACCAAAAATGACCCTGAAACGATATCAAATTAAAAAAGGAGTCCTGAACAGAAATCAACGGTAGGAATATGTAGCTTAACCAAAGAAAGAAACACTTGTACACTATATATCAAATAAGCAGTTAAGACTATGTAAGAAATTCCTTGATAGCAAGAAAACTAAGTAACTGAATTAAGAAGTGGACAAAAGAATAACATTGACATTTTTCCAAATAATGAGTTCAAAATCACCAGTCATCTTACAAATAAAAATTAAAACCACAGAGTTACCACTTCATGCCTGTTAAAATGACTATTATCAAAAATCAAGAAAATAAGTAGTGGCAAGGGAGGATAGAAATTGAAACTCTGAGCTATATTAGTCCAACCCACCGTGGGAAATATCACGAGGTCTCTTTAGAAACTACAAATAAAAATAACAAATTAACTTTCAGTCGCACCTGTGAAAATTGAATTCATAATCTGGAAGAGATATCTGTGCTCTCACATTCACTGTGGGATTACTCATGATAGCCAAAATATAGAACCTGTAAGTGTCTATAGGTGAAGAAAAGTGGTCTAGACATTGCATGTTCTGGTATGCAGCTTTAGAAAATGAGGGGCTCTTTCCACAAGCAGCACAGATGAAGGGTGAAGGTATTACATAGGGTGAAATATGCTAGTCAGAAAGACAAGTATTGCATGTTTCCACTTATATGAGGTACCTACAATGGTAAAACTCACAGAGGAAAAAAAAATTACTGCTGGGGTGTGGGTGGGAGAAATAGAGAACTAGAGAGTTGTTGTTGTAGAGTTTTGCTGTTCAACATAATTTCTATAGGTAACAATAATGTTTTATGCACTTAAAGCACTGATTCATGGGTTACATCTCACGTTAAGTGGTTTTATCATAAAAAAAGAAAACAAAAATAGAATCCAAAGGTGCATAAAGAAACTGGGGATTACGAATGTGTACATGTCTCTGATGGCAGCAATGGTTTGCCAGACATGTGGACACTTTTTATTGCATACAGACATATTGACTGTATTGCATACATTACATATGTGCAGTTTTTATGTTAATATAGATATTAACTGAGAGAGAATTATACATCTAAAAATATTGATTTCAAGAGTTTTTCTATTTCTTTTTCTTTCTTTTTTTTTGAGACAGGGTCTCCCTTTGTAGTTCACTCTGGCCTTGAGCTCAGCCTCAAACTCACATCACAGCAATCCTCCTGCTTCTGCCTCCTGAGTGCTGGGATTACAGGTGTGAGCCACCACACTCAGCACTGTGGTATGTGGTACTGGTTGCTGCTGGGCATGAGTCTCCACACCCAGTATTGTATGTGGTTACCAGAGAATCGAACCCGGGTCCTTGCACTTGCAAGACAGGCACCGGAAGCACTGAGCTACCTCCCCCCTCTAGTTCATTTTTAAAATCATACGTCAAGAGATATAGCAAGTTAAAATAACATTTGCTAGTGAATATTTTGAGAATTCTGGCACTAGAGTACAAAACATTCTAGTACAAAGCATTCCAAGGCTTGTAGATTTTCCTGTATTACTTGTACTTCATGGCTATGTAATTGACTCTACTATAACATTCTTATGTGTCTTAGTGATCATTTGAATAGTGGAGGAGACATGTAAGAAAACCTGTTCACCACTTCATGATGGATTGAGGCTCAGTGTTGAATCAGAAACAGCAATGCAGCAGAAACAACAGAAGCAGCAACAATGGATCATGGGATTGAGCAATCCCTCATCCTTGGCATTGGATTGATTTTGTAAAAGACAAAATGCATGTGATGATAAAGATTTTTTATTCAATCTATTGTAATAGAAACTGTATCTGTAAGAAAAGAGGAAGAAAATTTGGAAAATATAAAGGCAGGTAATAAAGTCAGTGCAAAAAACAGACAACAATACAATCAAGATGGTGGCAGAGTTGTTTTGGAATATTTGGACCAGTGTGCTCTATTTCAGCTCGCTGTTTTCTGGAATGCACACAAAATGCATGGAATAGTTGTGATAGATTCCTCAACAATCTTGGCTCCTAACAGAAAGCAGTATTATCAGTTGTTCTGAAATTAGACCAGAAATTGAGAAACTTAGTTTAGAGAGGGAAATATCTGATTTTTAATTTCTCATGTTTGAAAGACTTTTTTAAAGGGTTTGATTACTTCTTTTACTTGAGGACAAAGGGAAAAGCAACTATTTTTGATGAATTTGTATTTCTAAATTGGCATAATAGTCAATATAATAATACGGTACTATATTATTAGTTTTTTAATTTGGAAATTTGAATAAAGATTATTTTTTCTATGGTCTATTTTTTATTTGGGATTAACTTTACAACGTTCTTTTATGGCTTAATTCTAGAACGTCCTCCAACACACTTCTGAATTGGAGGTGACTGGATGGAGGGGTGCTACACAGAAGTGAGTCGCCTCATTTGCTAATGAATTGGAAGCCAGTAAGAGCTGTTAGTGGGTGGAGTCTGATAAGAGGTGAATCATCAGGAAGTGGGCTGGAAACGTACATTCTCTTTCTCTGTCTTAACTTCTCTCTTCCTTTTGTAGGCACAGTGACTGTGGAGCTTTCCTCACTCAGACTCTTCTACAATCCCTTCCTGGCTTGGAGCTAGCCAGCTATAAACAGAATTCTCTCAATCTTGGAACCACAATGAACCTCGCTTCCATTCCAGCTTGAAGAAGTGAAGATTTTGTTCATGACTGGGAAGTTGATTAAGACAAATTTCTTAAGACACCTGTTTTTTCTGCATTTTCTTCACTTTTTTTTTGATACATTCTTCTTAGTAAATAGTTTCTCCATATTATTGACCTGAATAAAATTTTCTTATTTGTCTAGAGTATTTCATCTTTCACAGAATTAATGAAGTACTTACCATGAGTTTGGATCCCATAAGACAGAGTTTTACATAATTTGTTATAGAAGACAATTTATTTGATAGTAGGACTTAGAAGTTCAATCAAAGTATATATCATCTCTGGAACTGGAGGCATACCCATACTCCTAATCACTGGATATGTAAAGGCAGGAAGATTATGAGTTTAAGGCGAGTCTGGGCAGTTGTGCAACTTTTTCTCAAAATGTAAGAACCATTAAAAAGGTTGAACTGCAGGGTAGAGCACCTGCTTTGTAGCCAGCATAAAGTCTTCAGTGTAATCGTTAGTACCAAACACACATAGAGAATATTTTACCATGATTCCATGATTCAAAGGTTTGAGGACAGTATTTCAGAGGTAATATTTTCATGGTGAGTCCTTTAGGGAGATAGGCCATGGAAAATTATTGAATATGGTCCAGTGAAAAAGTATTGGTAGGAACCTGGTATTCTCATTCTCCCTCTTGGGATATGTAGTCTGGTTATGTTCTGGTAGAAAAAATAAAGCTCAATCTCTTTTAAAGAGAACAGAAGAGTGTGCAACAATCCTTAAATAGCGTAGCATTGCCCCAGAAAATGTCCATTTTCTAATTTCCTTCCTCCTCTTCTCCACGCAGAAGCACAGATTTAGATAGTTATTACCAAATGGCTGGTTGAAACACTTCACTTGGAAATAGGTTCAACTTAAATTCAGCATCTCAAAGTGCATGTGGATTGATTCTCTTCTCCGTTCCTCTGTTCAATTAAACAGGCCCAGGATCAGTTTCTCAGGCCAGGCCACTTCTTTCTAGAGCCTACTTTTTCCTCTCTATTTTTTTTTTCACTCAAACATCTGGTCTGTGGAAGGTACTGACTAAAGCAAGGAGGATGTTGTTACAGTTATGTATTGGCTAACAAGTAAGGAGACTCAGTTACAAACTGAAGGTGATATCATCATTCCCACTTCTCTGGATTAACTCAGTCTGTCAGTTGCTTTGGGTCCTTATAGCACAATGCCATGTCTCAAATGTCTGAAAACAGCACAGATTTCTTCTTTCAGTTTAGTTGGAAATCTGAAACCAAGGTGTTGGTAGAACCTGGCTCTCTAAAGCAATAATGACAAACTTGTGGTACTCATCCTGAAGTGGGTGGGCAGAGTGCCCTCTGTTGATGGGTGAGCCAAGCTGTCCCAGCAGCTGAACTGGATAACATTTTAATTTTAAACTAAAATATCAGCATTCAGGCTTAGTTGGAAAGTCTGCACTTTGGATAAATGAGATTTGGGTTGCAATCTGGGCACTTGGTCTCCAAAAGAGTTATCATCACTGTTCTGAAAGGTGGGATTCTTTTCTGCTCATTCCTAACTAAACTTGTGAAAATCTTTGGATTGTGGATTCAAATAACGTTGCTCTAATCTGTCTCCATTATTACAGAGCTTTCCCCTATGTGCGTGTG